>DWAJ01005398.1:0-11562 GCA_018238005.1 Eurema mandarina | reverse complement strand
AGTGGCTTAGCTGATTCCTTGATCACAGGAATGCCAAGGGAGTTGCGGAGGTTGTTATCGATGTCTTTCACAGTGTTAGAAGGGTCGACGAGCCCGGCTTCACTAATGACATGTTCTAGATGAACTTTGCTGAGAATTTCTAGTTTTTTTTCCGGTACTTGGATGGTCGCAGCGTGTGCGTGGAGAACGCATAATGCGAACAGCGTGATTAGCTTCATGTTTAGCCTCGGTACTATGAGCAAAAAGCCGCGAAGATGTGTACATTTATAGTGAGGTATCTACGCGGCTAACGGTATGTGCATGCAGCAGGTCGACACTTCACCATAAAATTTTTGTCATTATTTGTATTTCAAATTAGCAAAACCAAAAGGAATGTTGGGGCATTGCCTTTCCATTTAATTCTACAGTACTAGTTTAAGTTTAGTATTTTAGTGAAATTTATTAGTGCAATTAATACAAATGTGGCTGGGATTAGATCAACAATTGCTATTCCTCATAAATATTGCTTAATTGGATAAGTTTTATACCCAATTGTGGATTACATTCAAATGACCATCTTGTATTAATACCTGCATTAGTGCAATACCGGGTAACCGGAGGCTCTAAATCAGTATAATATGTAAAATTAATATCAGTATATGTTTACTCTTTGCTCTAAATCGACTTGATCTACCCGGGAGCGGAAGATAAGTTTAGTTCTAATTTTTTTTGACTTTTTAATTAATACAAATAATAACTTATTTACTGATACTATTTTTACGGGGTAACTAATACGTTTGTAATAGTTTTTCGTATTATAAATAGGTATTTAAATTTAAACCAACCCTATACATGGACAATTTCCCGGCGCGCGGAGCGTTCACCTATAAAATACATGCCACTAATTAAAGCAACTCATATTGTTATTTTCTCTTGTTTGGTTGAACACGCTAATTTTAAAAGCTACTGGCCCATATTAAAAATTTTTTTTTATATTATATAGTCGGAGAAGGTTTTAAGGGTTTATAGCATGACAGTGCGACAAATAGGATCTGTTTTCTTGCCTGAAAGAATGAGAATATAGACTTTTGTAATAAAATGTACTATAAGAATAAAATAAACATTTTCCTAGAGTTTATCCCAAATGAAGAAATTATAACTTCAAAAAATTCATCTTATAAATAATTATTGTATAATACTCGTGCAATATTGCCACTCAAAAAATAATTAAATCCTTAAAAAAACAGATATGTTTTTGATGCATTTAATTTTTTTAGTAGTAGTAATTATTTTTTTTAATGTATATTTTCTTTTAATAAAAAAGAATTTCTTTAATGAAGAAAGATATATTTTTATTACAAAAGAGATCTTATTGCACAATATTGTAGAAGTTTCTTTTTTAACTGGCCACTTATATGTTTCATTAGAAAAAATATATAAAAAGGGCAGCCATAGCTTGTTTCTTTTTTTGAAATTGGAGAATAACATTTTTTGTCTCTCTTCCTCCAATTTTTATATTAATTTGGCGGTAATTAAAATTAAAATCTTACTTTGTCCAATTAAACAAAGGGTAAGTTGTGACGCATCACTTAGAAGAATATCTCACAATTGATTGTAATTATTCTTGTGTGCGTGTCATCACAGTTTTGGCTTCACTTACGGCGGCGGGCGGACCGATTGTTAGGGGACTATCCGTCTAGTGTTATAAATTATAATACGTCTATGAGTGGAAGCTAAATGGTAAGTATGTATCTATGCTAAATACTAAGCAATCCCGAGAGAAGTGATTAGGTATATATTATTTGCTAGAATATGATACTTACATTTTCAGATGAAACAAAAATACAGTAAATTCCAATGGAAAGTGCTAAGCTAGACGTTTCCTTTAATTTCAATACACAAGGCACGGTTAAGCAGGGTGGCAGTAACATTAAATTTTGGAAGTTAATCAGGATTTGGAGTTGGACAGTGGACTCATTCAGAAGATTGAACATCAATGTTAGTACAAAGCAATCTTAGTGCACGCAATCATTTCCTATTGGTTTTGAGGTATGAAAACTAATTTTTAATTCATAACAAGAAAATACAATATGTATAAAAAACAATAATTTTCAAGTAGGTATTGGTAATTAGTATAGTTTTTTTTAAATAGTTTCAACCAACCTATACTTATAATTAATGATTAGTAGCGTATTCCTTATTTTCAATAACAACAACCATGGGATTGATTCGATCAATTCTAGATACATTTTTCTAGGGTATTGAACGTTACATATAAAAAGGCCTCGTAAATGTTATTTCATTACGAAAATAATATAAAACAAAAATTTTTAATTTTTCTTCCATGATTCAAGATTAGCTCAGTAAGATTAGCACTGTAGTTTATTACAACTAAAATCAAAAGGGATAAAAAAATACACACATTTTTAAAATGAACGCATTTTATTTTGTAGAACGCATCTTCTTTTATTTACACGTGAAATTAAATTAAAATAAATTAATTATCTATTTATCCTACTTCCTACTCAGTCTTGGCGGGCTCTGAAGAGATCGCGTCAGTGATCTTTTCTTTTAATTCTTCACTCTTTTTCGGAATTACCTCAACGTTTTCCCCTTTATCTTCATCTTGAGATGTTACCCGGCTGTCGTTATTATCGCCTGTAAAATTAAAACAGTGTTTACTTCATCGACAAAAACAAGTAACGATAAAGTACACTAGTAATAGTTTATACACGCGACGAAGCATACTGCATACCTAGTCTTATAAGTAATATATAATCGAAAAGAAATTATAAATGATAAATTTAGCTAAATCCATTTTAGACTTGACTTTGACTATCCTCCTAAGAGGAGGAAAGGTAAGAGAGGAGTAAAAGTAAAATTAAAAAAATGTTAGAATGTCTACTTTTCTCCTACCCAAATAAGTAAATATTACGTTATTACAAGTTCTCATATATTTCTTTTTTATAATAAGAGCACAATACTTCGTAAATTTTGAAATATACTTCTTTGTCTTAAACTTAGTAAAATTGTAACTACGTTGTCTAACGAAAAGTAGTTTGTTACCAATATGATTATTATATACTTACTAGACGCTCCCATTTCCCAATGATTTCGTATATATACCGGAGGTCATAACGTTTATAAGCTTTACATATAATTATCGCATTAAAACAATACGCCTCTTTTCTTCAGTTTTACATATTATTAGTATGGATTAGCAGATTATAGGACATAAAAAATTATTTAACAATGGTTAACACGACACATAATCTTGCGTTACGAGTTACGACGAATACCTGAATGTTAGTGCCTAATGTATTTATGGCACCGTTAACGGCTGTGGAAATCGAAGCGGTTGAACCATTAATAACGGCACCTATGGTACCTATGAGACCGTTTACGAAATTGCTCCATGCCGTCACTATAGAAAAGGAAGATAGAAAATATAAAGCCTTAAAGGTAAGAATTAATAAGTCATATAATATGTATATATTGAAGACAGATTAAATTATGGTAATGTTACTGAGGCTTTTTATATAATTAATATATTTTTTACCCTGTAGGCAAGAGTTATTGATAGACTTAAAAATACAGAAAAGATGAATTCAAGTATTAAACTATATGTAGAGAAGTCTTCGGAATATGAAATTTTATATATAATATAAATATAATTATGTTTAGATATTTTAATAAGAAACAGAAAATAATTTTTGAACATTATAACTAATGTAAGTAATAAATAATGAGTTACACTATATTGAGTCATATTTGATTGTTATGATGCAACTTACCATTATTGGTGCCACCCCAGCCACCTTTGGTATTCACAACGTCGTCCCTTGGTCTTTCTGGGTTGGTTATCCTCTGGGCCACTGTCTTAAGTCCTTTTATAATTGGGTTATTCTGAACTAATTGCTGAATAGGGCCAGTTTGTTTCGCCGGTTCTTGTTTAGCTGGTGGTTGTTCTACTGGCTTGGCTGGCTCAGATTGAGGTGACGCAGGTTCAGAATTAGAACTTGGGCTCACGGGTACAGCGTTTACTCCTTGTTGTTCATCGGCAACAGGTTTTTTTACAGCATCAGGGTTTGTACTCGGTGGATTTGCCTGGCCACTACTCTGAGACCCTTGGTTCGGTCTGTTAAATACATTGACGATATTTTGGAAAGCTTGAGAAATAGGATTCTGTTGTTGTTGTTGCGGTTGGGATTGCTGCTGGTTTTGGTTAGGATTAACAATGTTGTTCCATGAGTTTTGGAGAGATTGAACAATGTTTGGTGGTCTCCAACCTCCTTGTTGAGCAGGTTCGTCAGCTGCGGCGCCGGGAGGATTTGCCTGGTTTTGTCCTTGTTGGCCAATGAATGGTAGTTGAATTCCTTGGAACAAATTGCTAATAAAGCCACCTTGTTGTGGTTGTGTAGGTGCAGGTTGGTCAGATTGTGCATTGCTCGACTGGCCCTGTTGTACATTGTTAGACTGGCTCTGTTGTCCTTGATTGAAATAGCCTTGAACGGCGTTATTTAAATTACTGAACGATCCCATTATACCCTGTTGGAAATTATACAAGAACTGTATAACTGGATTGTTATTTGGATTCACTGGTGCTTGAGTGCTGCTCGATGGTGGGGGGTTTCCTGCAGCAGCTGCTGCGTCTCCTTCCGCTTTGGCTGCCGCTTCATCTTCTTCTTTTATAATAGCCAGGAGTTCTACTCCTTCGGATAAAGTGTTGACACCAGTCTTAAAATTATTTTCTAAAGCCCTCAAACGAGTTTCAACAACAGTTAATTCTTTTTGTGATTCATCAACCTTATCTGGATTTATATAAGACTTAATGGTGTTATTCAACTTAGATACTTGATCGTTAAACGAGCTTCTTAAGTTCTGAATGTTCTCCTGTATAGTTGATAATTGTTCGTTATTAGAGAATAAATTACTGAAGCCTTCTGAAATACCTTGTAATCCATTAGTGAAAATTTTTTGCGTGTCCTCAATAGATTGTCTGATAGCGAAGATAGCTTTTTGTGCATCTGAATAATGTTCTGGATTCTGTGTTTCATGTTCTTGACGTTGAGGAGGGCCGGGATTCCTAAGGTCGATTGGGGCCCGTTTCAGGTTTATGCTGTCGTCGTTGTTCGGCACGTAGTCATTAGAGTTTTCGTCTAGTGGCTTAGCTGGTTCCTCGATCACCTTTACAGGAATACCGAGGGAGTTGCGGAGGTTGTTATCGATGTCTTTCACAGTGTTGGAAGGGTCGACGAGCTCGGGTTCACTAATGACGTTGTCCAGATCAACATCATCGAGAGCATCCAGTTTTTTTTCCGGTACTTGGATGGTCGCAGCGTGTGCGTGGAGCACGCATAAGGCGAACAGCGCGATCAGCCTCATGTTTGAGGGATTGTGAGCACAAAGTCGCGGAGAGGTGTACATTTATAGCGCGGTCACTACGCGGCTAACGGTGCACGCATGCAGCCGGTCGGCGCTTCACGATAAATGTTTTTGTCATTATTTGTGTTTCAAACTAGCAACCGCAGCATCGCTTTTCCTTTTAAAACTGCAACGCTAGTAAAAGTTTTGTGTGTAAGTGAAATTTATTTACAAATATGATTGAGTATAACATGTATGAAATCAATAATTCATAAATCATCACTTACTAACGAACACAAATGACATGAACGGTATCTACTTTAAGAAGTGCTAGAAATTTTTTCGGGATTATTTTAAACTAGGTGTAGCTTTGCGTCTTCGTTCTGGTCAATATCTGTTTTTATGATTAAGATTAAAGCAAATTGTATTTTAAGAAGATCACCTAAAAAAATTGCAAAGTAGGTACTTCTTACGTTAATGATATAAGTTTTGTTGTGTCTTTCGAACAAAATTTGGTTATCATAAAGGAGGTTATGGTGAGACAAATTTGAAGATATACATATATTGCCACGGACTTTTATAAATCATTTGAAGAATGATACTCTCATACATAATTTTTACATTCGAACAATTATGTCCTGAGATTATCGCGTTCAAACAATCAATCGAACTTTTTTGCTACACATATTGGTATAGATTAAAATGCGTATTAATGAATATTGTTGTAATTTTCTGTAGGTCGAAGTAGAGGATAAATTTAAAAATCTTAAGGTCAGGTTGCCAAATAATCGATATTTTCCTTACCATAATTTTATTCAAAGTGTTACTCATACGATTCTAAGAATTAAGTCTTTGTGTTATCGAATTTATCTTAAGTCGATATGTTATGATATATGTCATAAATATGGTAAACATTGAGATAGATTACACTATTATTATAATATTTTTAAATTAATTTAAATCACAATGAAGATTCAATAATGCATACAATTATTTATACCACAAAAGTACAAAATAAAGGTGCACATATTAGAATGTTCCCCATTATACCCACGCTAACCAAATTAAAGAAACAAAATATTTTTCAGCATCCAAGCCGGTTTAATAAAAAGTTTCTTGACCGTACCACAAATCAACCATAAATTAAATACTTAACGAAATAACGATCGTTATCGCTATTTAATTTTTTTAAGGAAATATTTCAATAATTAATGTAATTTGTGAAGATTTATTGTAATTTATACAGTTGATTCTAATAGTTTAAAACTATTTAAATTCTGAGTATTCGGAAGATTCCCGTTAAACTATTAATTTCAAAGTCTTGTTTACACGTTCACTATACGTCTATACCCAAACTATGTCTTCGATTAGTATGGGACTTGTAGGAACCCATATTTTTGTTATGAGAACGTACCAGTTTGAAACAGAGGTTATACTGCTTGTTATTCACAAGATACGTGACCCAACGACCCAGACTCTGACACTGACAGACATAGAAATTGGTCTAGATCTTCTGTGCGTTCTGGTGAATGTGAGATCAAGGAAACATTTTAATATTTTTAAGTAGGCAAGTGAAAACTCTAATAGCTCACTTTAATACTTCGACTTTATGTAAGGATATAAGATTAGTATGTTCACAATTTTTTTTTACGAAGTAAAGTAAATTCTATTCAATATTATAGTCATATTTTTTTTCTTACAGTCAGTAAACATAATACTAATTAATTTGATCTATAGCACATAATGTTTTTAGTTTTTCAAATCGAGTTTATGTATGAGAGCGGATAAGTCCATTTTATTTCCAGTTCAAGATCAATGCAATCTTTAAGGTAAAGCAGAACGACCAGTTTTGTGTTTTTTCCTTATTTATAACATCTTGAATTCTGAGACTTAGATAAGGAATAATCATGTTTATTTTCTCTTATTAAATTTAAAAAACGAAATATGTATTTCTAAAATTAGTTCTAAATGGCAATGTTTTAAAAGGCAATCAAGACGGGCGTTCATGCCGGTTTTTATCGATTCACATTATTAATATAATTTACTTTAAATATATCTACTTTTATGTATACCTGTTATGTATTTTATAAGCATTATAAAAATATTTTGTTAACAGTAACATATACATATATACATTCTCGCAATTACAGCTACACATCTTTCTATCTAAATATGTATTAGCAAAAACCAAAGAATAAAGAAACAGTTTTAATTTCACGCTTTAAGGTTTAAACTAAGTGTTAAAAGTAAACTTTACGTCCATTTCATCGGTTTTTGACCTCTGCTGGCCAGTCTCTACCGTTATAATTATACTCTTTTAAAGTTTTAAACAACTTTTATGTTGGCGCCAATTTCCAATGTCAATACCGTCGACACAGATTATATAATACCAACAATATTATTTTTATCCCGTAACATTTATAGCAAGAGTTGGCATTTGTCGTTACACATACTGAATTTACTAAATAGATAAAATAATTTTTTTGTTCAGAAAAACAGTTTTTTAACATTACTATAAATTTGAATAGATATTGTGTACAAGTACCACTTCTAAGTTTAGTGTAGTACAGGTAAAAGCGGAGGCTTTTCACAAACAAATACATACCCATAAATTTTTATTGGAAAGATGTTTATTGTTTGTGAATGCCAAGTTTAGAACAATCTTCTAACAAGTGTTTGTTCCATTGAACTAGAAATATATAATGAAAATAAAGTGTATACTACAACGTATATATTTAAACTACTTTTGTAATATATTTAACTTTCTTTCCCTATGATTAAAACAAAAAGAAAATTTATTCCAATATACGTTTTAGCTATCATTAGTTATTTTTAAATTTTTAGCAGAAAACAAAAAAAATAACCGACTTAAAAGAAGGGGGAGGTTTCTCAATTCGACCATATACTCATATGCGTTTTACCAACAAGGTAAGGAGTATATCGTTATTTATCATTATTTTTAATCTGTGCTTTAATGTAAATTTTATATGCTTTCATTGCTTGAAACTTTAAAATTCTGCGACTTATTTATTTTTCTTAAAACATGGAAATTAATAAATAACATATTATTATTCTTCTTGTGATCAATCCTTTTAATTTTCACCAATATGAACGGAACTTTACCAGCGGCAATATTTACAATTCTTACCACGCCTTACAAGATGTAACGGGCACAGCGCAAATATCGTAATAACATACAAATTATGCTGTATTGTCCTAGATACAATTACCGACCGCGACGTACGACTAGTATACTTTTACCTCATTCTTGACTTCATTGGAGCAAGACTTATTTAATAATTCCTATATCTATCGAACTTTTTTTTATTATTTAATTGTAATCGATTTAATCTTTTTGACCACTAGGACATTGGAATGTTTTACCGTTATCTGTCTTAAGGCTTAACTCTACAAAATAGGTGTTTATGTATAAGATTTATTGAAAACGTAAAAACTTAGAAAGCTTAGTGCTAATTACATAGTTAAACGTTAACCCATTGCGCAAAAATAAATTGTAAGTAAGTACTTTTCTAACTTTCTACATACATCAAGAATGTTGCCAATATATCTGCGTGGTTGTAAAATTTTGCAGGTATTTTATAAGTTTGTGGAATTTAATGAAATAGGGATTCAAAATCGTATGTTAGGATAGTAAAAGCAAAAATATATTTAAGTTTCAATAGGAGATCGGTTATAGAGAAAAACTATTTTATACTATCACAAAATCTGGAGTCTACATTTGTTGGAAAAACTTCTTAAAATAAAATCGAACTCTAGGAGGTGGTAGAAGCTCAATAAATAAAAATGCCACAGGCTGCCTACCGCTTCCTTGGGTTGTAGTGTCCAATAGATATTACAATTAGTTATTTTACTATACCGATATAGTATTCTTAAATACTTGATTTACCACTTAAAACAAAGAATAAAAGATAAAATCTTATCTTATGGCGACAATGAAATCGTTCAATAAAACTAATCACTAACTATTTTTTGTTGTAGTACATTTCCACCATTAAGTAATACCTAAGGCCTTAGTTGACTGACCCCAAGCCGATCATGCGTGTAACGGCATGCAGACCGGTTTGCATACACACATACACAACAATGTTAGGCTGATTATAATGGAACGTTTAAACAACACTGTCTATACTTGAACATACTTGATCATAACTATGTCTGTTCGCTTTTCACGTCCTAACTTCTGCACTAATCAAATCGAGTTTAAGCTAAAATTTTCTAAATGGAAGAAACCTTCTGTTTCTACTGTCTAAAACTCAAACTCTATAAAAATATATATTGATGATAAGCTATTTTAAAAATTCTAACGTTAATATTTTGCATATAAAAAAAATTATATTATAATAATGTAGTATAAACTGTATTAGTACAAGTTAGTACGAATTTTGTTCTTTTTCGTAGAAACTCTCCCCTCTTCATATTATAAAAAAAAAACTACACATTCTTTAATATGTGTGTATAAAACCAGTCGCATTGTGTGTGACATAAAGGTCCGGTATATTTATATCCATTTAATATTACTATTTCTAGATATAAATCATCGGCGTCTAGAAACCGATAATAATGATAAAAAAGATTACTATAACTCGACACCTCACCGGTTCTTCCCAAAATACAAGACGTCGAAGTACGCGTTATGCTTTAAGCTTTTGATAAGATTAAATTACAAACAGATAAAATGAAATTGTACTATGATTTTTTATGATGTAATGGTGTTATTGTAAAAATAAAAACGTACAATTAACATAATATATAAAAAAGTATATTTTATACACGTCATTTTTCGTTCTCGTTGTTTGTAAAAAGCCTTATTACTTTCAAGTAAAAATATATTTATCCTTTTAATTAAGCAGATTACACAGTAAAATTCAAACGAGATTAATATCTGGTTTTAGTCCATTCTAAATTGATTCAATGTCCAAAATTCAAGCAATCGTTAAGTTCTGAGAATATTCATATCACGACGTTTTTTATTGCCAATCCAACAGCACAACATAAGTCCGAATGCCATAGCGATCATCTAAAAAGGTACACACAATAATGGATAAGTATATTATAAAGCTTTTCAAAAAGTCTAAAAATATTTTTGCCATAAAAATGAGTGTTTATACTACAGGCACCTAAAGAGATGTATTGATAACATCGATATAGCTTATAAAATTAGTGAACTTATTCAAATGAGACCATATCTTTTCTGTCATGAAAAGTGTAACATTTGAATAAATATGACAATCTTACCTCAAAAGTTATTATAGTAACTATAACTCCTCCTATGGCTTCTCCAAAGGTCTCCAAAAAGTCGGTAACAATTCTGTTGCACCCAGTAAATGCATTTTGCCTTTCACAGACTTCGATCTCATAAGGGTGAGGACAACATGTCACTGGAAGAGCAGGAAGAACGCCTTCAGTGTATGAATCGGGACCTGTAGTCCCGCAGCATCTAAACTGATTAATAAAACACACATGAAATAGATAACTTAAAAAGTTTTTGGGTAAAGGGGGAGTGGAGCACTTTATGACGGACTCGATTCGACCGAAAATCCACAGTTTTCGATCCTTTTTTTTTAAAGTGGGGAAATCCTCATACGATAACCATCGACCTCCGGGAAAGGACCATGGGCTAAGTCGAACTTCTATCGACCAAAGCCCTACTGTGTTCCATTCTACCGCAACGAGGGACCAAGCACCTTCACAGACTCTTCCGCGCCAGTTTTCTATTCTGCTATATGACGTCACGGATAACCTTTTCGACAAATCCACGAACCTATCGGCTACTGCTTATCATTTATATCACACAAAGGTTGGTCGGATAAAGGCGCACTTAAATTTTTTTTAATTTGATAGCTACATTTATGAGGAGTGTTCTTTAACCTATTTTACATTTCGTTAAACAAACGGATAACATAGAGGCGTAAGACTAAGACGCCGCTAGTTCATACACATATAAATAATAAAAAAAAACATTAAACGCTGGTATTTAAAATGTAAAACCATTTAGATTCGTATATATGTCGCAGGCGAATTGTATAAACCGCTGTATTACATTAAGGCTAGCCGTTTTACAAAACAGGGCCGTATATATGTCGCAGGCGGATTGTATAATCCGCTGTATTACATTACGGCTAGCCGTTTTACAAAACAGGGCCGTTTTGCAAAGCGGCGGTTCAACGATTAGCCGTATTGAATGCGGATAAGTAAAAA
>DWAJ01005397.1:0-11562 GCA_018238005.1 Eurema mandarina | reverse complement strand
ATTGGCATTGCAGTCACGCTCCTTGTTTATGCGGTGGTACCTTTCGTCTCGTATGTGTCAACGGGTTATATAGCACTGGGTATATGCCTCTTACATATGATTGTGATATTATTTATACCGGAATCGCCCGTGTATTTGGCTATGAAAGGTTTGTTAGATTAATATTTTAATGTCATTTTGTGACGACGATGATTGGGCTGTCAAAGTTAAAGCTTAAGCTAAAGTCAAAGTCAAAGTCAAAGACAAAGTCAAAGTCAAAGTCAAAGTCAAAGTCAAAGTCAATGTCAATGTCAATGTCAATGTCAATGTCAATGTCAATGTCAATGTCAATGTCAATGTCAATGTCAATGTCAATGTCAAATTCAAAGTCAAAGTGCTCAATGCGGCGATGTCGCATAATTTTTTCGATACCGCCGACAAGCTTCAATGTTTGATTACATTACGTGTTTAAAGTTTCAAGTCATCCGCACAATATTGATATACGTTATTTAGTAAATGTGACATGCTAAAATAATGCGATCTTTTATTTAATTTATAGTGTAGATATCGGTAGCATACACTTCACCCGTAAAACGATACCATACCATTGTACTGTTTCCTTTTTTAATATATTGACAAAATACCAAGTATGGTACTAGTAAGTACATTTAATTATTCTACCACTGTCCACAATAAAAAACCTCGAATAATCTCACAATATGTATCCAATCATAATTATAAATATTACACTGCCACTAATTTATCCTAAGACATTAATTACTACGGTATAAGGAGCGTGCTACACAACAATAAAAAAAGCGCGGGCGCATCTCGTTGCGTAAAGTCCATCCCGAATCGATGACATATTTGCACTAATAAAAATTTTATTTTTTTACCCGGTGACCTATTTCTTTCTCTTTCACGCCCATGGAAATGAAGTATTACTTCTTTGGTTATCATAGATAATCATAACATTGAAAGACTTATGTTTTGCTTACACTGTCTTCCCTATTACACTGGTATAAGAGTCATTTTCGTATAACTTCTTGCATTTTAGAAATTGTTATGCAAAGACAAGAGCGGCAACGTCTTTTGTTTATGTAATTTTAAGGTGTATGACCCTTGGATAGAATCTCACAGCTGATTAGTGCAGATACATCGTGTTATTAAATAGCAAAAACTTAGAAAATTTATTGCGACTAAACTACTGGTGCTATTTGAATGATTTTTTGTGTGGGGTCTGAAAATTGGCCATAGTATACGTGATTAAATTTAATGCCCATATGTCGTATCAACCCAGTATAATATCAGATGTAAGGTTAGGTATATATCAGAAGAAATAACGTATTGATTTCGTAAATATAGAGGTATAGGATATTGTTGTAAGTAAAAGGAAAGATCTAACCTAATAATCAGTAATAGATTCCATTTAAATCATTGTTGATAGTTGAATTGAATGTACTCATTAACTTTTTTTGTTGACTGTACCCTATGTTCTAACAAATAAAGTGTAATATGTTTTTTAAGCTATGTAAATATTTCTTTTTCCAGGTGATAGTATAAAAGCTACTAAAATATTAAACCACCTGGGAAGATCGGGCGACGTTGGAAAAACCCTGGATACTTTTTCCCGGGAAAAAGGTTACGAGACAACGAAAATCCAGGATTGGACTGAAATATTCACCATTAAGTCGAATAGAATGTCTCTATTCCTCACTTTCACTTTAGGTATTATTCAAATTAACATTTTTTATTCAAATTTAAGCATTTATTTACTAGCTTTGATCTGCGGCTTTGCTTGCATAAAAATTATTTTGTTTTCAAATAAAAATGTAGTTAATGCGCATTCTGATTCTGATTTCCTCCAAGAATATGTAAACAAAATTTAATGATGATCGGTCAAGTAGTTTTTGTGTGAAGGCGTAACAAACACTCCTACTTTCACATTTATTATATTACTAGCTGTGCCCGCGACTTCGCCCGCGTAGAAAAGTGGCTTGGGCAGCATTTTTGAAAATGCCTAACCCGCGCCAACAAACCTTCAGCAAGTTCAATGTGATTCTTTAAATTGCCATAACTTTCTTATTTATAAACCGATTGATATGAATTAGACACTAAATGTTAAGTGAACTTACCACAATGTTATTAAAAACCCCATCTAGATAGGATAAGCCGTTTCTGAGATTGTGTGCACAAACAAACAGACAAACAGACAAAATTTCCAAAAATCCTTGTTTTGTGTTCTATTGCGCTAATAAAGGTCTCCCATAATATTTTTTCACATATATCTTGCATTTACAGACGGCGACTCGTAACGTTTTTATTATATGTATAGATAGATATAGACTACACGTGCCTTGCGGTTCTACCCGCGTAGTTCCCGTTCCCGGGTCAGCACCGGGATAAATGGTATCCTATTTATCAATCCACCCTTATCTACCTGCAAGTCAAATATCAGCTAAATCCGTTCAGTAGTTTTTGCGTGAAAGCGCTACAAACACCCAAACAACCATTACCACAAACTTTCACATTTATAATAAACTAGCAGCGCCACGTTTTTCCCCGCCTTTACGCATGTAATATACACATAAACCTTCCTTAAGAATTACTCTATCTAGTAAAAAAAACCGCATCAAAATCTGTTGAGTAATTTTAAAGATCTAAGCATACATAGGGACAGACAGACGACGGGTAGCGACTTTGTTTTTACCCGACTGCCAAAGAAGGAGGGTAATGTTTTTCGAGTGTAAGTATGTATGTATGTCTTTTCCTTTGTGACCTCCTGTAGCCTAAACGGCTTGATGGATTTTGATGTATGAGGTATCGTTAGATTTGTCTTGATTACGGGAGTGTCATAGGATACATTTTATCCTAAAAGTCCCACGGGATAAAGACATAATTACTCTTTTTTTAGTGTGCAGTCGGGTATTTTGTTTTTTTAATAATAATTACTTGTATACTATGTAATGATAAAAGATATGTAATTTACAAAAGCACTAGATGGCGTTGTTCTAAATTAAGCATCCTTAAGTATTATTATTCTGAAATTCTTGATTTCCAGGTGCATTTCAACAGACCAGCGGTGTAGCTATCGTATTGTTCTTCGCTACAACAATTTTTGAGCTAGCTGGATCATCTATAGAACCTCATATAGCTACAATCATTATTGGAGTCACACGTTTACTATCCGGCTTAATAGCACCCACATTTATTGATAGGTCTGGACGAAAAATATTGCTTTTAATGTCTATGGCTGCCTGCGCATTGAGCTTGGTAAGAAACCATTTTAACCTCCGACCTAACAACGACGGAGTGTTATAAGTTTGACGTGTCTGTGTGTGTGTGTGTGTATATAGCTCCCAAACAGATGATCCGATTTTAATCCGATTGTTTGAAAGGTATATCAGTCGAGAGTGTTCTCAGCTATGTTTAGTGAAAATCGGTTCAGGTCTTCAATGTCATCAGGTCGTTTGTTAGATGTGATAGGAATGTTACACGCTCAGTTTGCTTGCGTTTTGTCGGGGGTTTATGTATTTCTAATACTGACTTGTGTTATGTATTTTTATGTAGATATAACCCACAGTTTTTAATTTTACTTGATTGTAATGTAAGTTAACCATAAGGATATCTTATCCGGGGGAAAGTGCTATGCAATACAATGCTCAAAATAATTATTTAAATCAACCCAGTAGTTTCTTAGCCTATCCAATGTAAACGCACAATCAAATATTTTTTCTTTACATAAAACAGTAGCCATCTTCTGTCTGTCCCTATGTATGTTTAAATCTTTAAAACAACGCAATCAATTTTAATGCGATTTTCTTATCAGATAGACTGATTCATGACGGAGGTTTATGTGTATAACTGTATAATACAAAAATGCAGGTAAAATCGCGGAGCGCGGTAGTTTAAAATAAAAAGCAGTGCATAAATTAAGGCTATCCGTAATACGTGGTGTACATCCAGCATTGAAATAAAGCTTAAAAAAATCTATTTATTTCAGTCTGTGCTTGGATTATATTTCTATTTGGATAGGATAAAGAGCCCAGCCCTGGACAATATCGGATGGTTACCAATGGCTGCCCTTATAGTTTACTTTTTTTGCTACGAAGCAGGTAATTTACTTAATTTATTGAATAATATAAACTAATATATAGGTAACTAGCTGTTGCCCGCGACTCCTGCGAACAATGGTCATGGGTTCGATCCCCACACCGGAAAAATATATTTGCAAATTACCTTTGTATTTTTCTGAGGTCTGGGTGTTGCTATGTATTAAATGTATGTATTTACAAAAGGACTGATTGTATATGTAATTTATCCGTTATCTAGTTGCCATAACACCAGCTCTGCTTAGCGTGGGTCTAGACGGCACTGTATAAAATAAGTGTAGTAAATAAATTAATACTATGAATAAAAACTTACTATATCATTTCAGGGTTCGGCACAATTCCAAACGCAATAGTAGGCGAGATGTTTAGAATAAACGTCAGATCGAATGGTTCTGCGTTAGCCATAACAATGACATGGCTAGTCGGTTTTGCGTTAACACTTAGCTTCAACTCAATGGTAGAGAACCTTGGCGGTGATGTCACTTTCTGGCTGTTTGGAGGCTGTTGCGTTCTTGCCTTTCTGTTTACATATTTTTGCTTGCCTGAAACAAAAGGCAAGACGCTTAATGAAATACAGGACATGTTAAGTTAGTTTAAGATGTTATCTTATGTTATATGTATAGTAAAGATAGTATTTATTGAATAAAGTTAAAATAATTTTAATGTGTTATTATTTTATTATAATGATATCATATAAAAGATACGTTATTTCCATACAAATCAACCGAAAAAAGTATTCCGCACAGCAGCGGCAGCACAGATACAAGTCTAAGCGATAGCAAAGAGATAAATGTAAAATATCACAATGTGATTTAAGTAAATAAATTATTTTCATTTTCAATGATATAACCAACGAGAAAAAAGAAGTAGTTTTGTCAGTTGTTCATGAATGCACAGGCAACCAATCACCTAAAGGTGAGACGTCCTAATTAAGATCTTTTTGCGTCTTCAAAATTTTTGCGCTTATAGTATACATATTTAATAACACTGTATATAATAAATAATTAATCATTCTCATTTTTCAATGAAATATTACTGTATAAATTTTATTTTATATTATTGGTTGGTTTAAAAAACTAAGCGTTGATTGGTTGTCCCAGTCGTGTTGTCTTTCTCGCACCAATACGTCAATTACGAGCGCGATTCTACCGTTGCGCAGCTATTCTCGTGCAGCGCTAAACATAAATGACGCGCACTATAATATTAATCATTCTCAAGAAGAGGAAGGTTTTCAGTATTATACTTACATGCGAATAAAGCCGCCGGGCGCGGATTGTTAAGAAATAAAGTATGTTTTTATATTTATTATAAGGCTTTGTCGCTGAGCGACCATATAATATCAATGGAGCGACCACATCACTAATAATATATAAATAAACTATAATTTAATGTCTAATACTATATCCACAACAAAAACTTAATATTAATTAGTTTTATTTAATCCTATAGTAGGTAGCTTAATTAAAAACAAAAAATAAATTAAAAATAGCTATTTACTTTACCCTTATTAATTATCGATACCACGTTTGTCAATTGATTTAAAATCTACCTTCATAAATGTACAAAGAATCTACCGCCATTTTGTTTATAAATTTATTCCTACCTACATTGGAATAAACAAAATGTCAACCAGTTGTGATATATGTATAAGGGAATCTGTAATTATTAATTTAATTACTAATATTATAAAATATCAGTTTGTGAGTCTGTGATGTTGTTGAAAATAACAAAAAAAAACAAATTACCTAAGTGTCATGTCGTAAGAGTAAGTATGTAGCTATTGATATCACGTGCAAACAAACAAACTTATTTTTTTCTATCTATTTATTATTTGTTAAATAAAATATCATGAAGTCACGATTTTTATTAAATCAACAATACATATACATAATTATATACATAACTAGCTGTGCACTGTGGATTATTTTTTAATCTATATTTTATTACTGGGATTTTTCAAATTCGAAACTGATTTCCTGACTAAAATAAAAAATTTCGACCTGTAAATATCATCGTAACTTGTATTGTCATGTGTTATTTTTATTATTATTATTATTAGGTACTTAAAGAATATCGACATCGCTCATCAAAACAGTATCAGCTAATTAGAACATTAAAATGCAGTCAATTAAATTCGCATATTGGTGACACAAGCGCAATTCGAGTTATTAGAACGCTTACTACAGCAGTGTCGATGGAAAACTGGTATCGGAATTGACGAAAGAGAAATAAATAAGAAAATATAAAACTATGACGTATTTACGGACGCAAATATTGATAGTTGCTTGTGGTAAGTTATTCGTATTTTTATTTTTTTTCTTTCTTTTTTTTTATTTTAAACGTTATTTTAAACAGTCTTGTAAAAGTTTTAATGTTTCTATGGAATTAATTTAGTGTTTTTTTTTAATTATATACCATAATATTATTATGATTCAAGAGAAAGTTTTTTTGCATATAATGTTGCGTGCTAAGACGGTACTAGTAGCTTGTATTCAATAAACTATATAATAATATTATGTATTGAGATATTTTTGTGAGTCTTTAGGAAGTATTTAAGGTCTACAAAAGGACTTTGAAACTTAATAATAGATATATAAATAAAAAGGAACAATTTTTAAGTGCCAAATAAAAAATAAAACTATGAAAATTAGTTAAATTCATTTAAGCGGGTGAAACCGAAGTGTAATTTATTAGTTGTATTTGCTACTTTTTACATACATACAAATTTTTTGTACTTTTAAGAAACATTAACCTCCTTTAAAAAAAATTGCCAACTATAATTTATATAATTAGTTACTGAACTATAGTTTTGTGTGTGTGTGTGTGTATGTGTGTATGTGTATGTATGGCTGTGTTGTAACAAGATTAAGAATAGGAAAATGAGTATGTTACATTAAATTATTTTAGTTAATACTAGGACCTTATTCAGAGATGGTAAGCTCGTCTTAAGACGGTGAGCTATGACAGTTTAGGTAAGATAAATGATTTCCATTCCTAGTCTAGCGAATCTAATAATACCATATCTTATTTCTATTAAAAACTACATCATATTGTTCATCTTATTGTTAACAAAAAGTTCTTGTTTACATTCAAAGTTGCTTAATAACTAACAGAAAATAGTCAAAAACGTCGTTAAATTTTGTGTTCGGAATAAGGTTTATTTATTTTTATTACTTTATTGTACATTACATCCAAAATCAAAAAAAGTATATGAAAAAAGTTACAGAATATAATGTACAAGAGGCGGCCTTATTGCTAAATAGCAATCTCTGCCAGGCAAGGTTACTGTTTAAGAACGATTGACTAAAAGGAAGTTGTTCCGTATATAACTCGATAAGCTCCTAAGAAATGGTTCCTAGGCCGGTCACATACGGATTTCTGTTTCCGAATTTCGATTGGAAATACTGTTTCGGGATTCCGTTAATATACCACACACATACGTTTATTACGTTTTTTATTCCGAACCAGATTAAATTTTAAACGAAAAAAAACCTGTAAATATTTGTTTGATTCATAGATGTTGTATGGATTTAATACGTTCGATATTTCGAATGGAAATTCCGAATGTATGTGGCCTGCCTTAAGCAGTATCTCTATTCCGAAAACAATGGACAGAACACACATTTCGCTATTCCTTTCTATACTAAAGAAATTATATTAATTGTTCTTGTTTTTTCAGTAAATATAGGTCAGTTTATAGACGGGTACAGCGTAGGTTGGTCGGCACCGATCATACCGAAGTTGCAAGATTTGAATCAGAGCCCTCTGCCGGATGTTATTACGAACCTACAAGTGTCATGGATTGGATCACTACTGTATTTAGGATCTATTGTTGGTAAGTGTTATAGGAGTGGTAAGGAGGCGCATTATATTTATATTTTAGTATTTGTTATCGAAAAACGAAATTATTGGCGGGATTTCAACTCGATGTCAACTCAATTTTAGTGACAAATTATTCGACTTATAGGAGTCTAATTTTAGACTTTTTAGGGCTAAATTGCAAAGGATTCAGGGTTGAAGAATACAAAATGTTTTGGAGTTTTTTTTTTGCTTGCCTTGACCGGCAGTTTTGTCTGCAAACATAATAATTTAATTAATAATTATAATATTAAAATCGGTCCAGTCACTTCAGACTATATTAAACGTAATAATCTGTCTTCTATGTAAAATTAGTATAAACAACGTGTAACAGAAATGCGTGGTAATATTTAAGGATTGCAAGAAGACCTAATTTTAAATTAATGTATTAAAAATTCATTTCATTTGAACTATTTATTATCAAGATATTGATTTTTTATTTCTATTGACTAGCATATCGATATTTAAATTTATCGACGCTACGACATCACTTTAGAGCTATCAGCAGTTACGTGTCAATGACCGCATGACCCTATGACAATGCATTTCATTGAAAAAGTTACTACATTAGAATTCGAAAAGTGATGTAACACTTTTGTTTTGATTTTCATATTATCGATTTTATTGATGAATTAATGAAAGAAAAATTCTCAAATATGTTTATTTTACTGCGGGGACTTGTATAGTATATACTATCTATGAGCATCTGAACATCACGCAAAAATATTACCACATATTTCTGTTACACGTTGTACATTATATTTACGTTTTAATACTTGTCTATGTCACTCACAAAGTAATACCTAATGCTCAAAATTACCTATGTTAATAATAGAAATTACAACATTATTAAATCTTTCACGTAAATACAGAAATAACCCCATTTAAAGCTCACAAACAATAATCATAATTAAATCAGATACAAAATTGTGCCTTCAATTACATAAAACAATGGATGTAAACATACTTCTTGTTCCTTAAAAACTTCGACGTCATCATCAAAACTGGGATCATCGGCGCAGTCCTTCGCCGTACACGAGTAGCTCTGTCCGTCGGGTGCGCAGGCGCAGTCGTTACAATATATCCGAAACTGAGAGTTTGGTTTACATATGGAGCGTTTACGTCTTCTACGCGAAACGCTTTTTCCGGGTGGCTTTATCTGAAAATTTAAACGTGTATAAGCATATTTAATTAATGCCTCCACGTGTGAATAAAGTATAGAAATAACCTCATTTACAGCTCACAGAAATTGCCTGTTTATATTATTAATTATTATAGGTATAAGGTTGTTTATAACGAAGGAGTATATGAAATTCAAATATCAAAATCAAAAGCAAATGGCCCTCTTTGAGTAATCATACTCATAGAATCGTACGTCTTAATTGCCTGTACTAACTACTAAAGTCACTAAACTGCTCCGAAATATAATTGAAAGTAATTCCAGGTCGATGTTTGGCTGTGGTATTGGAAGCACGTGTTGCTGATTGACAACCAAATATCGACCCTGAAACTTATTTTATCTCAAAACTAGACATTGGTAAAATTGTGGTAACACAGCACTGCCATTTCACCAAGAAAGAAGAAGAAAATTAATTCCAGACTCACCTCGTCAATATCACTAAGGCAAAGCTTCAAAGTACAAGCGTAATTGGTGCCATCAGCGCCGCAGACGCATCTGTTGCAGTCCTTTTGAAACACGGAGTAGGGCTCGCAACGAGATCGCTTCTGTATGTTATGAGAGTCTTTCTCTATTTCTGGCTCCTAAAATATTGAGTAGCTTTCTTTTTAGTTGTTCCTTCATTTTTATATTAATCTAGCTAAATAACTTTTAAATAGGCATGACGACAGAGTATGAAAAGAAAAAAATAATTAGTCCGTCTTTAAGATATAAAATATATTATAATAGCCGTATCTTTTGTTTTGTGAAATTACTACTAAGATATAGCGCATTAAAGTTACGGAGTGGGGGCTAATTACGTCACACCGTTATAGAAAACGTGCATAGTAGTGACGTCATACGACTTTTCAAATCAATGTATCTTCTTACGTTTTCAAGTAAGTAAATAACTAAAGAATGCGTTTGTATTATTTTTCATTAATCTATCCGACGGACATTAAATTATTTTTTATTCGTCATCCCTATTTCATAAGTAGCAATACTTTTTTTAATTTATCTGTAATTTTTTCTAAACTATCAAGCAATGTCTTAAAAGCGATTTTTATTACTTATAAATTAGAATATACTTACGTTTCTTCTTACTTAGGTGCAACTTAACTATGTTGATTGTGGAAATTATCACAAATGTAAACACATTTATTACCCGTAACCAAATAGTAAATAACAAAGTATTTTAAAACACACGTAATTAAACATACATTTTCTAAGTTACAACACAATTTGAGTGCAAATGATGTATAATGTTGTGATATAAAAAGTATGAAAATTATATTTATTTCTGAAAAGATGGTTGTCGCTTGGACACGGAGCTGGCTTTATTCGTCATAATGAAAACCCAGTTTTTTTTAATTTACCATAACCGTAAACCATGAATACCAACTGTTTTGTTTAATATTTCGAACGCTTTATATAAATTATAATTAATAAAAGTTTAAAAACTCGTTATTTTTAATAGTTCAGTGATAACAACGAAATATGAAAATGCAATTATTTTATTCAAATTGGGCAACATTAATGAAACTTCAATAGTTTTAATGGTCAAGAAATAAGTTAAAAAAAAACAGTTTTATTAACTTTAAAACAAACTTACCAATTTATTAGCTCCTTCTGTTATTGTTGGATTCCAGTCTAAAACTGAAAATAAGAGATTATATTTTTAATTGCTTATTTTTTAAAGCGAATCATTTATAGGTTATGATGAATATATATTTGAGATATAACTTATGATATACGAATTACAGTCTGGCTTTTCTCGGCCATTACAAAGTGGCGGGCGTAAGTGACACAAAAAAAAATATTTGATTACTAGAGAAATAGACTTGTAACGAGGTGTTTTAACGAAATTTTAAATAATTTTCTGTTCTGGAGACTACTTAGAGTTATTTAACAAACAATTAAACTTTCCATTTTAAATAAAAGAACTTAAAACTATAGAGATACAGCTGTAAAGATTTGTAGGTAGGGAGTAATAAATTGTGAGATAGAGTGACAGATCAACAGATATACAGTTAAAACTAAATACCGTGTCTTATACAATTATATGTATCAATATACATGATTTAAAAACACAGTCTATATATGTAATTGCAATTGTAACTGCTTATTTTTAAAAGAGCAACTAGCAGAGTTTCTTCTCTACCTTCCGGAAAGTTGGTAAATGTTTTATAATACCATGACGAATCGTCATGTTATGTATATATGTAGCCTATTTGAATAAAGATATGTCTGACTTTCACTTTGACTTTGACTAAGTAACCAATAGCACTCACCCACGTGCTGCGAGCAGCCTATCTTGGTGCAGTCGGCTCGTCCGCGCGAGCACCAGCACGTGTTGCAGTCATTCTTCCATACAGACCCTTCTGCGCATTGCGACTCGGGCTCTGTAAGGTACAATACTATGAATGAATATATATAAATCTCGTGTCACAATGTTTG
>DWAJ01005396.1:0-11564 GCA_018238005.1 Eurema mandarina | reverse complement strand
ATTATTCCTCTTTAAATGATCTAAAAAAAAGTCCGCGACAGTATATGTCTATCTTCTAAGATTGACTCACTATAACATAATAATAGATATAGATCCGACGGGGACGAAGTCGCGAGCAACAGCTAGTCCTATATATAAGCTTTAAAGTTATCATCCATTGTAATTGATTATATTAATTTTTCCAGATATACATAAGCAGCAGAACGCACAGCCAGCTCTCTCAGTTTGTTGGAGAAATTAAACGCACGGCATTCAATAACAATGTTAGGGTGGTGACACTGGCTTCTCGACAACACTATTGTATCAATTCTGAAGTAAATAGATTGAAAAGTGTCCATTTGATTAATGAGAGGTAGGTCTGAATTTTAAACATCCCGAGGATTACTTAAATTTAAATATGAAAATAATTCGTTGATAGCAAGCTGTCGTCTGTAAATTGACCTGATCAGTTGAAATTGTGGGATAAACCTACTTTTATTGTAAAATAATGATTTGTAAACTTTGTGATTGACTTTTTTTAAGAAGAATTATAGGGTTCCAATGTAGTTTTAAGAAACCCTAAAACCATAACTAAACTTACCATAATTTACTTTTTCCAGATGTCTAGACCTACAAAAGTCTAAAACCAAGTCAACACTGACCGATGATGATGGCAAAGTGCTAAAGAAAACAAAAACCAAGTCATGTTCGGGCTGTCCCTACTACAACCAGAATAATATTAATAAACTCAAAGAGCGCTTGCTAGTGGACATTATGGATATGGAGGATATAGTGAAATGCGGGAAGGTTTTGAAAGCATGCCCTTATTATGCTTGTAGAATGGCTTTGGATGAAGCTGAGGTGAGAATTTTTGCTATAAATTTCATATTATAATTGTTATATAGTAGAAAACAAAGCCACTATCCACTGTCTGTCTGTTCTTATGTATTCATAGATTTTTAAAACTTTAAGAGTCTGAGTTTCTGACCCTATAAGGTATAATTTTCAATAATCATATACTGATAGGTTTCTTTTGTGAATGTATTTTTTCAATCTATATCTTGTCACAAATGTATGCTATATACTTAAAAGAAAATAATTCTTTAATCCGCATGGAAGGGACACTGCCAAGACACCAAACTTTAGGAAGTTAACATGGTAACATACACCACATTTTACACCAGGATAAGAAGTTTATTTATTTATTTATTTATTAAATATTTATTTATTAATAAGACACATAACTTCAGGAAATTTATACAGTCATTGCGTAGAGTAACAAACATGCAAATACGTTGCCCTTTTAAATTTCGCCTTTATAGTATTAGTAGGATAAATAATGTATTCTGGCTTCCAGGTTGTTCTAATAAGTCACGCGGGTATAGTGAGCGGTGGAGCACGTTCTGGAATATCTCTTAGCTTAAAAGACAACGTTTTGATACTAGGTAATAAATTATAGGTATTTTTTAAGTTAATTTTTTTATAGACTTTGTCGTCCGTTTGTGCTACCTGCCTTTGAAAAAGTTGGAAAGAAAAGTTGAAAGAATTCCCTTTGTAATAATAAAGCAAAAATGAATCACTCTTTCTCGTAGGTGATGTTTCTAATGTGAAGTATTTGTGCTCACAGCTTATTACTACATAACATTTATACAAAACAAAGTCGCTTTCCCTGTCCCTATATCCCTAGTCCCTATGTGCTTATATCTTAAAACGACGCAACCGTTTTTTTATAATGTTTTTTTTAATAGATAGAGTGATTGAAGAGAAAGGTATGTATGATATATGCGAGCGAAGCCAGTATAGTCGCTAGTATACTATTTTCTCTTTAGTCTTATATTCTTTCCAATTTCTCTGTCTTAAAAGCCGACAATACATTCATGAGGCTCTTAGCCTTACGATTGCCTTTAACTCACGATAGTCGCTTACTATCAGGCAAAAAACCTGCCTAAACATATCTATTTTTTTTTTCACAAATTTCAAATAATACATTAAGAAATATATTTCTGATTTAGATGAAGCTCACGGGCTCACAGCAGCTCTTGAAAACGCTCACTCAGCACCCGTGACAGACAGACAACTTAGTTCAGTGAAGACATATTTGAATTTCTACATAAATAAGTACCGATCAAAACTGAGCAGTAAGAATCTGTTGTTGCTCAATCAACTGAGTTTTGTTGTTGGGAGGTTATTCAGTGAGTATATATTTTTATTTATTTTAAAAGTACTGTCGCCTAATACATATGAATAACTTACAGTTCATAGAAAAGTTTTTTCTTATTTTTTATCATATAATTTTTATACTATATGATAATTTTTCTTTCTTTACTTGACTGGAAGGAAGTTATCTCTTATAGAAAAGTGTGACAAAAATGAGTGTAAAGAGTGATTATACATGTAAACAATACACTTTAAACAAACATACGATACTTTACAATTAAAGAAAGAGAACAAAAGAAGAGGCATACTGTTGATCACATTAGTGATAATGTTACCAGTTTCAATTTTTTGTTACACTTTTTAAACTTAACAAAAGTGAATTAAGTATATTATTACCTATTAAAGTAAATTTTTTTTTCAGACATTCTCAACTCAAAGACAGAAAGAGAAAATGCAAAAATATATACACTAGAAGATTTCGTTATAAAAGCAGAGATAGATCATTTGAACTTGCGTCCCTTAGTGGAGTTTTGTAAGCAATCCCGACTGGCGCCAAAACTACACGGCTTCTCTATGAGGTACTCTGAAGAAGAGTTGAAAGAGAGTGAGAAGAAAGAAGATAGGAAGAGATCTTTTAAGAGTTTCCTTAATAATATAGCTAAGAAGACTGAGAAAGAGAAAATAGTTGCTGATGAGGGTGGGAATGAGGAAAAACAATTAGATCAGGTAATTGAGTAGTACAGAGTTGAGTCACAAAATTTTACAAAATTTGCAATTTTCAACCGACTTCAAAAAAGGAGATGGTTAATTCATTGTCTGAACTCTCAGCTGGGTGAACTGATTTTAATGATCAATGTTACTTAACTAAACAAAATTTTTAAGAGCCTCTTCCAACCAAACCCGTGAATATTAAAACTATGTGACAAAAATAAACATTTCTTGCCCTACCCTATTGTCTCCGTGAACTCGGCACGTGGGTATTACAAAGCCTCCATGCAAAAATCTTAGTTCATATTGAGCTGGTTTTTTATGAATATATGTATGTAGTTCACAAAAACTCCTGAACTCTTCCCAATTTCACTACATGAACTAAAACTCCTCAGACAAATATTTTATATTTAGTTATTTAAACATGTTTTGTTTGAAACAGAAACAAACGCCTTCAGAAACATCGGCCGGTGGAGCTTTATATGCAGTTATAGGATTGCTAGAAGCCCTATGTGAGAAAGGGGGAGACGGTAGAATACTGGCTACTCCACCCCTACTGAGGTACTTACTGCTTAACGCCGACTCACGCTTCGCCCCTGTCGTTAAAGATTGTCGATCGGTAAGATTTTTTATTGTATAACTATTTATTTATTAATTTGATAAATACTTGCTGTGTCCTGCGATTTTACTAGGTAAGTATATTCGCCCTGGCAATGTTTGAATAAAAATTATCCCACGTGTTATTCAAATTAAATTTACTTTGTGTGTTTGCGAGTATGTATGGTATTATGTAACCAGTGTATTAAGTTGTGTGCGATTTAGCTTGCAGAGTGTTACAAAGAATCCTTTGCCTTTCTCTGCTATTGTTATAGCAACGAAAACTACACAAGTAGAAGCAAGCAAACTTAACTCTCACATAACATTCCTATCACACCTAACAAACGATCTGATGACCTTGAAGACCTGAACCGATTTCCACCAGACATAGCTAATACTCTCGACTGATATACTTTTTCAACAAAAAAACCTCACTAAAATCAGATCATCCGTTTGGGAGCTACGATGCCACATAGAGACACATATACATTTACGCAGACAAATAAATTAACATTAACTTATTTCAAATTCCAGGTGGTAGTAGCAGGTGGTACAATGGAGCCGCTAGAGGAGTTCCGCAGTTTGTTGTCAGATGGAGAACGCCAAATACGCGAAGTGCGATGCTCTCATGTAGTGGGGAGGGATCGTGTTCTAGCTCTATGTGTTTCTCGGGGACCTAGCGATTTGACTTTGGGCTTTACACACGAAAACCGGTATAGGAGTGACTTGGTAAGTCAAAGTGAAAGTCAATGTCAAAAAATATCTTTATTCAACTAAGCTATATATCACATCACCAAATCAAAATCAAAAATATGTATATTCGACTAGGCTACATATCACAACACCAATCCACCCATACAACAGTCAATAACATTATTATTATTATAAACCGCTATTGAAGTAACTTGGTGAGTCAAAGTTAACAATATCTTTATTCAAGTAGGCTACATATACATATATATTATAAACCTTTGAATCGTCATGGTATTGCAAACTGAAAGCTAGTTTTCATTGAGTAGTCAAAATTTATTATGTGTAATCAATTGTGGGCGATAAGTGTTTTTTTATTGTTTACTAGCTGTTGCCCGCAACTCCGTCTGCGTGGACTTTCGTATAAACTTTGACCCCCCCTTTCCCCTGTTTTCCAGATAAAAAGTAGTCTATGTCCTTTCTCAGGCTCTAGACCAACTGTTTACGAAATTTCATTACAATCGGTTCAGTGATTTTGGCGTGAAACAGTAACAGACAAAGTTACTTTCGCATTTATAATATTAGTAGGGATTTAATAATCTTTTCCTTCCAGTTGGATGAAGTGGGTAGAATGCTACGTAACATATGTTCTATAGTCCCAGGGGGGGTGGTATGTTTCCTACCTTCCTACTCGTACGAGCAAACCGTGTTCGAACACATGAAGAAAACAAACATTATAGACACTATTAGCAAAAAGAAAACCGTTTTTCGGGAACCAAAGTCTGCTTCTGAAGTTGATCAGGTATGTAAACCTCCAAAAAAGGAGATTTTAATAAAATTTAATTAAATTAATTATTATATATGCTTTTATTTAGTTTAATTAATCTTGATATACACCCTTGGTACTGTAGAAATAGCCACAGCCGTTTCCACCAAGGGTTGTAAGTTCGATCCCCTTATGAGATTATGGTCAAAGTTGTATACACAATTAAGAGCAGCACATGTTAATATAATGAGTTTAATGTAATTTTACCTGTACATATCTATCGTGTAAGCTTCTCAGTGTATCTAAATAAATAAAATAAAATAAATAGTTGTATTTGTGAAGCTAGCTAAGTGCAGTCTTTCTAGAGTTACAATTCTGACTTTATTTTAATTGTTTTAAGGAGATTTATTTATCAAGTGCTAATGTCATGAATTTCATACTTTCTCCACAAAATAGTAGCAGTATCTCAAGTGTGTGGTTTTTAAAAATTGGGTAGCCTTTAAATTATTTACATATAAGCTTTTATTGGATGATTTTATCTTATTTATGCACGTAAACCTCTCTCTCTTGAATCGCTCTATCTATTAAAAAAAAACGCATGAAAATCAGTTGCATAGTCTTAAAGATTTGAGCAAGAAAGCGACTTAGTTTTGTACTCTGTATTGAATAATGTTTCTCTTTATATTTTGTAGGTGTTGCAAAAATATTCAGATGCTATTAACAAGAGGGAATCAAATCAAACAGGTGCCTTATTACTGAGTGTGGTCGGAGGAAAGCTGAGTGAAGGACTCAATTTCAGGTACAGTTGACTTCAAAAGCTGATGAACACATTAAAAATCACTCATTACTTAATTAAAAAAATTAATCCCAAGACTTTTAAACAAAACGATGCCATAATAATCAATAGACAGGCAACACTAATTGTTTATAAATACTTTAGTATCATTGTAACCCCATATTGAATTAAACATTATTATTGTGTCCGGGATTGTCTTTGGTTACAAAGATTTTCATGGATGACCAAATTTATGTTTTCTGACCAAACAATAATTAATAATATATTATAATTAATTATCAATGTAATATTCTACTTTTTTTAATTTAATTTTCAGTGACGATCTCGGCCGCTGTGTTGTAGTAATAGGCCTTCCATACCCGAACATAAATTCGCCGGATTTGAAGGAAAAAATGAGTTATCTGGATCGAGCGACGCCGGGCGCCGGCGCCGAGTATTACGAGAACTTGTGTATGAAAGCTGTTAACCAATGTATAGGTAATGTTATTTATATAATTACTAGCTGTTGCCCGCGACTCCGTCCGCGTGGACTTTCATATAAACTTTGACCCCCCTTACCCCTTCATTACCCTTTATTCCAGTTAAAAAGTAGTCTTTGTTTTATCTCAGGCTGTAGACCATCTGTGTACCAAATTTAATAACAATCGGTTCATCGGTTTAGCCGTGAAAGCGTAAAATTTTAAAAATTTTCAACCAACTTTTGGGTTGATTTAAAAAGTAAAAGTAGCCTACGTCCTTCCCCAGGCTCTAGACTATCTGTGTACCAAATTTCGTTATAATCGGTTCAGTAGTTTTAGCGTGATGGAAAGACAGACAGACAGAGAGTTACTTTCGCATTTATAATATTAGTATGGAGTATGGATTGGAGTATTATACTGTGTAAAAACTGCCTTCCGAACCGGTGGTTAATAATTGTTTTGTAATACCATGATGTAGATTTATATGAAGCGCAGTTGAATAAATATATTTTGGACTTCATTTTTTTTGTATTGTAGTTAGTTTCCAAAGAAATCTTGATGAAGATTATTCTATGGAATGGCCAGTATTCTATTATTTAGCTTATCTTATTGTTACACTTTTACGCTTGAGTGACTGAACTGATTTTGATAAAATTGAGAATAGAGATAGTCTAGATTCTAAAGCTTAGCAGGAGCATAAGAGGTTCAAGTGTTGAAAAATCCAGAGACGATTGTAACAATTTAAATTCATACACATTTTGTTCGCGGTTAGATTTAGATAGACTATTAAATTATAATATATCCAAAATCAACATTAAACACAGACCCAAAACTGTACAAGACTATAAACCATAAACTAACTATATTTGTGAATGCTTTTTTTTTTAATTTTTATTAAAAGTATGTATTATTATTTATAGGTCGTGCGGTCAGACACGCTAACGATTACGCCACAGTGGTACTAGCGGACGAGAGATACTCGCGCATGCGCACTAGGGACAAACTACCCGCATTCATACAGGTTTCTATTTATAAATATATTTATTGCACACACTTCTTGTCTTCACTACACCCGTCATTGTGACAGTTAAGTTCCTTTTTCTGGCGCGTCGGTGAGGGCATAAGATTTACATTTCCCTACTTAAATATAGAGTAACTTTGTTTTTGGCTTTTAGCTATTGGGAGCGAATTCTTTCAGACAACTTCATATAAACATTTCTGTTCTTTTGTGACGATATTTGTTAATAAAATTTTCTTGCGCTAACAAGTTGTATCATATAAAGTGTTCATCGACTTTTGTATTTGACTGTACATGGATATAACCTTAATTATATTATTATATTTTCAGCAATCGTTAGTACCGAACTGTGGATTCGGTCAAACCGTGAGCAGTATAGCGAAATTCTTTTCAAACTTCAAGAAGGAAACGCAAAGAAACACATCATAAATTTATAAAACATGTTGTTTTGTTGTTTTATTTCTACATCGATACTCACACATTCACAATAGGCTCACATGGTCTTATAAATAATAACAAAATACAATTTAAATCCTCATGATTTTGGACAATACAATTTATACTCAGCGCTTACTAATTACAGAGCATAGTGCGACATTTCGATCAATGTCAAATTTAAGAAAAACATTGTTAATTTTCTGTCCCTGCACTTGTAATTGCACGCATCAAACGAAAGTACTACCACTTAGTATTTTCGCGTGCTCGATATATGAATAAAGAAAGATGTAGTTGAAACATTCCACGTTAAGCATTATGCCGCATAATGCGCTCTAGTGTTATAATTTGAAAACGCTTTAAGTTTTAATTCTTGCTACTTTCACACAAAACTACTATAATAGAAGAAGCTTATATTACGATAATATTACTAATTAAATAATATTCCTTAATACTAATTTCTTGGTATAAAGTTGACATAGAGGTCTTGTCCTGGAACCAAAAACAGTCCATATTTTTCAAACTCCACCTCGTTAGGTTTCGGTGCGTTGGGTAAGGGACTAAATTTGTAATTCAGCACTAAATGAGAAAACGCATGTCGCATTGATATTTGGCCGAATCGTTTACCTGAAACGAAAGTCAACTGTTATTATTCTAATAAATTGATCACTATTAATGACCTAGAAGATTATACTAATACACTACTCCTAAAACCCTTTAATTTAAATTGACTAGTCTGAAAGAAAATATTTCTTTGTTTTTACTCTACCCAGTGTTCTTTGGTTTTACTTGTTTTTGGGAGATTTGATGTTTAAAAAATAAAAATATGTGAGTGTGGAAATTTATTAAAAAATAGTTTAAACAAAACTCCCTTAACCTTGCTACTATAGTTCAATCCAGCTATAATTCGGAAGGTATGTCTAAGGAGGTTTGAAATTATATAATCTATTAAAATTATGAATATTATTGTGTATGGCAACAATTTTGAAAACCTCATTTCATATTTATATTTTTTTTTGTATCAACTTACCAACACAATTTCTCGGACCTTCCCCAAACGGTAGATATGTGAACGGCTTAATATCCTTCTCCCTTTCTGGCAAAAATCTTTCAGCATCAAATTTCATAGGCTCCGGGAAGAAATCTTCATCATAATGCATGCCTATCGCATTTACATATACCGGTGTTCCCGCTGTTACCGTCAAATTATCATCGATTTTATAATCCTTTAATGCGACTCTATCTATCCATCCCATTGGTGGGTACTTTCTGAGAGTTTCTGGAATGTTTAATTATAATAATTAATTAGTGTTTTATTCTATTCTTGGTGAAAAGGCAGAACTGTGTTGCCAGAATTTTGCCAATGTCTTGTTATTTAGTAAATAAAAATAAAACTCCTGTTACTATTAAGCGCGTTTTTACTTTGACTTTAATTTAAAACGCTAACTGTCAAAGTCGATTTACTTATATCGGCCATTACTTTTTTGTAGAATGCTATCAACTACACGATCACAATGTGGTTTTGGAGAGTTCTTTTTTTCGTTTTTCTTAATGCTTTATTTAATATGTTCAAAATATCATACCTTTTATGAAACTATTGAGATAAGGCGCGTCAGCAAGTTTAGCGATCTCTAAGTATCCATTTTCTGTTTGCGCTTTTACCTCTAAGATTTCTTCGTACAGCTTATCCTAAAAATGTTAAGACATATATTAATATTTTGCATAAGACTACAATTTTAAAATAGGGATAGACAGAGATTTTTTCGCTATAACTAAAAGAAAAATAAATATATTACATCCATTTTACGAATAATTTGGATACACTTAATTGATACATTAATACTCGTACACACAAAATCCAGATTTGCTAAAGGTAATTTTTATCGTAATTGTATACCTAGCCTTAAAAAAATATCAAACTAATATATTTACCGCCAAACTTTTTTACATTTACGGTTAATTATGACTAAATGATTCAAAGGTGTCATAATATGTGGCCTAGTTGAATAAAAATATTTGACTTTGTTAAAATAAGAACCTATATAAAGAAGTCTTACTTGTACTTCCGGTTGTAACGCCAGCTCATATAATGCGAAGCTTAAAGCAGATCCCGATGTTTCAAAACCTCCCAATAAGAAAATGGCTGCCTGAGCTACAATTACTTCTTCTGTTATACCTGTAAAGTAAATAATTTAATATCACTGGGCCTTTGAAATATAAAACGCATAACTATGCCCTTGATAGATAAAAAAATTATTGTTCTTCATCGTTATTAATATAGATAATTATTAGTAGAATAGACATATCCTACCAACGAGTACATTCTCAGTTGGTGCCAATTTGGACGACTTTTTTTTAATGTTCGGTGAAGTCTAAGCATGTTTTTTACGGTAAGAATTGTATTTGTTGGGTTCGCTAGTAATAGAATTGTTAGATATTTTTCCTTGTAAGGAAAATTGTATAATTATGTAGCTAGTTGAATAAAAATACTTTTCATTTTGACATTGAAAATTTAGCTCTAAATTAACTTTTAAATTACCTTCATTGTTTTTATCGGACTCATCTTTCAATTTAATGAGTGCGTCCAGCAAGTCCTTAGGATCGTTCGTGTTTCTGTTTTGACTTTTCCTTTGAGCCGACACCAGCCGGAACACTTTTGTGAAATAATTTGTCGCCCATTTCGGGAAAAACGAGAATCTGTTTGTGTATTGGAATGTTTAAAATTAGTTTCCTAACGCTCAATTTTAATCTGTTTAGTTTATATTTATAACTATTTAAAGGTAAAGCTCTGAATAGATTAACACGTGATTTCATCAGTGTGTTTACCGTTCCAGTGTCACATTTTCAGCCAAATCTGCCCAGTTATATTAACGTGAAAGTTTACCATGTAACATTTTAAATAAATAAATGATTAAAGATTTATTCCAAATTTTATGAAAGTTTGGCCACTATTCATAGCTATAATGTCCGAAACTGGCTGATTTTACCTGAAAACATTAACAAGCTCCGGCCAGAAGAAGACGCTGCTCCAGCAGATGCCTCTATACAGGTCGAAGGTCATAAAAGCTTTAGTAACGGTCCTCATAGGGTCATCGCCCGTGAGGGTCGCGTTCGTCTCAACCCCAAACGCGGCCGTGCCTATGACGTCTGTTGTATAATCTGTGAATAGCATCTGAAACAAATTAATCACAATATAAGCTCACGTCGGTCTTATGATTTTTATAATTCTTTGATATTATACCTAACTACAATACGGCCAAAGTATCATTGAAATATTATATTTACGTCAGAAAAATATATTTAAGTAAACAAAACATATTACGCAACACAAATTTTTGAACGCATTCATTTTGATAGCTTTTTTTTTTTCTTTTTTTGGTCGGTGAAAACTTTTATAACGTTAACTAATACTCTTTGGTTAAAACTTAAAACATCAATAGGCCTAAATGTTTTATTAAAACTACAAAAAATCAAATAGATCAAGAATATATTATGTCAAAATACTTACCCTAAGGCTTAATTCACTCGGGTTCTGAGTATTCTTAACGCGTTCAATTAGTTGGCTGGCTTTCTTATCCACAAGAGGCTGCAATGCTCTCAATTTAGACGCGGTAAATATGTTTGTCAGGCGACGTCTCACTGACGACCATAGAGGATCCTATGAGAGAAATTGTTATTTAGTTATTATTATTTACTAGCTGGCCTGTCACGACTTCATTTACGCTATTCTACAAATCTTATTCCGAACAAAAAGGGGTGTGTCTACAGCCCTTTTTTCTCTGCTTAAGAACCATCCTCGTAGACCTAGATTAATATTTTATATTACTAGAGTAGGTATAGTACGCGTCACGAATCTTTAGCGCTGAACGAAACCTGCGCAGAAGTCAAAAATAAGGTATCGAGGTAGCGGCGCGGCGCGCGGGGCGCGTGATCGTCGAGTGCGCGAGCGTTGATTGGTTG
>DWAJ01005395.1:0-11567 GCA_018238005.1 Eurema mandarina | reverse complement strand
AGAGGGAAATAGGTCATTAACGTTTCATTTTATTTCCTAGAGTTAGCATAGCATATAAATTAGGCATTTGAGATTTAAACTACTTTTTGAAATTTTTTACTTATACGAATCATTTCATATCTAGTCAATAAGTAATTGAAATTATTTACACAAAAATGCGTTCTGCGATGGCGTCTGTTTACCCATAACGAATTAAAGCATATATACTATAACTACTATATAAATTGAGAACAATCCTCCTTTTTTAAGTCGGTTATAATCAGGTAGGTGGAAGGCGACCTGGCTGCAAACGGGTATGTTGGCAGAAAAATTTATACACTGGTATAGAAAATGTAATAAGTAAACCAATCGTTGCGTTAAAACAGCGGTTTACAAAATAACAAAGCCATTATGATCGATAACCCCCGAAAGACGGACCATAAGAAGATTCATAGCCAGCTTCTTTAGAATAGTAAAAAATAACTCACAGAACTCCTTAAAATAAAATATATAATATTACATACCCAAATAACTTTAAAAATTCTTCTCGCAGTATGAGTTACTAAGCGTGTTTCAACTAAATCAATATTTATGAATTTATAATAATAACAACATATTAAGGCAGAGCGGCAGAGCTATAAGGCAGAGCTATTTCGCATACATTCATATTAACTTTAATAATTACTTTACAAACATTACTACAGAATACCTAGTAATGTTCAAATGTATAGTGTGTTTTACTAAATGAAATTAATATTACATTAGAACGAAACCAAAACCAATTAATTGTAGATAAAATTTCCGTCAAATTGTAACCTCAATGTAAGGATCCTTTAGTCTTTAAATACGGAATACTGACACGCAACTTAAATTTAAGTCCTGAAATGTCCTGTTTATGTCCTGAAAATATTTATTTATTAAGTACAACTTAAACGGTCCAAAGACGTGCTTAAATTTAATTTGCGGTTTAGTATTTGGCCGTTAGTCTCTAGTTAAGTAAATCGTATTAGATTATGATTATATCCAAATTCGTAGTAAATTAAATTGATGGACTTAGTGTGTATGAAAGTACACACACATCAATGTGCTACACTTTTAAATAAATTTGTCTGTGTTTTGCCTGGGCTCTAATCTGTAATATAAAATTGAATTGTTAAATGTGTTGCTAATTGCATAATTAGATAACAAGTAAACCGATTGCAATAATTATTTTTAGAACAATCTTAGTAGTATGAGGAATTACGAGAATGGTTCTTTAGTAGGGGAGAGTATTGGATATATAAGCTGTACCTATCCTATCTAAGATATAGAAACTTTAGTCGAGGAAGCTACTAGAGAATATAAAAAAATAAATAGTAATATCTATACAATAATGTATGGACACGATTGGACTGATCGTGAGTCACTTTATTGCGAAGGGTCAATGGTACGATATTTATGTCAATGTTACAGACGCAATTATATTCTGCACCTTGCGACTTGCAGATGTGAAAACGTTTCCTTATAGAGATAATGTTTTTATTATACATAAAATACCTACAACTCTCTACTTTGTATGGACACTTTGTAAATTGTACGTCTTTAATTGATAAAATTAAACGATAAGTATTTATTAATTTATAATGTTGATACTTTCATAATATTTTTAGCATAACTCCCTGACTACGACTATTATAGCCCTTTTTTACACAGTTAAATCAACATAAAAAAGTTTATCTTTTTATATAATAAACCATGAGACTCTTCAGGATTTATTGATATTTATCTGTTATTTTTTTTTAAACCAAGTAACTTTAAAATTACACACACAAGGTTTAAAATTTAGATATTTTGGAATTGACTTCTTCTGGATATTTTATTCCTTATCTATCATTCTTAATTTACGTATAAAAATATATATTCCCTTATTTTGATTAAAATAATATAATCAAGTATTCACACTTGATTTTAAATGATTTTTAGTTTATATAACGGAACAATTGGTATTGAAATTTTCCTTAGAAAACAAAGAATCGTTACTAGGTAGAGCAACTCTGTTCCCTCATTTTTATTGCTTTTTATCGATTTCCTTAATCAGAAACTAGTTATACGTTTACGGTTTATAGAAACTTTGACTTAAGCTAATGGTTAAATTTAAAATATAATAAGTACTCTAAAAGCATACTATGATATAAAATCGGTCATGAATATATAATAGATTGTTTAAAAATAATAACAGTTTTCATAAAAATATTCTTAAGCCAGTAGGTTAAAACAAACTATCTTTAAATGATGATTTCAAATAAAATAAAAAATAATGTGTTAGTCACAAGGAAACGTCTAGGCTATGTAAGTCTCATTAGTATCAATAAAAAACACAGCTCCGTTTTATAATAGCGTCATCACGGTTATATTAAAAACAAACTTACAAGATAGTGGAAATCCTTCACTTAAACCGTTGGAATTAATAACATTGTATTTCAAACTTTGACACTTCACTGAATGATTCCAAATTACATAAGGTTCCAAATTATAGCATATAAAGTTTAAACTTCGAATTAAATTTTAAATTTCGAATCAAGGGAATTGTTGAAGTCAGAGCTGCGCCTGCACACGTTCGACGCGACGCTCGGTCAACGCGAGGATCAACGAAGGCACACCGGTTACGTCACAAGGCCGGGAGACACAAGAACATATACTTAGATCGGAATTAATTTTCACGCAAGGTCATCAGCGGGCGTCGACTTATCTCATAGAAAAACTGAGATCTCAAAGATATGCTCGGCGTGAAATTGGAACGTCGTGAGAACTCGTAACAATGGCAAATTGAAATAAATTCGCTGCGTTTAAAGCTCATTGACTTGTCAAAGTCGTGTAACCAAATGAAATAATGTAAATATACTCGTATTAAATCTGTTGCGGTGTGTTAGTACGTTTAATTATATTTCGACGATATTAAATCCTGTCTTAATTATATTCTATGTTTTATATTATGTATAAGACAAGATTATTTTCTAAATACATAGTTCTTTATATGATATAGTCGCAAATAAATAATGATAAATATATAGGTACCTACTTAATAATGTCTGTAACTGTTTTAATGCGTACAATCAAAAATATTTCGATACAAGGTAGTTAAAAACAGCACATAAATGAATATCTCATTACTCCATTAAAAGGCGAAGGTTCGTCAGTGTTCTCGAGGGCGATCGTTATATGACGTCATAAGGCCCTTATTACTTTAATGATACGTCATAAAATAAATTACAGTCAACTCACGTATCTAGAAGCTTCTCGTAAATAGACGTGTAATTTGAAGAAGTGAATAGGGACTCAATTATCACTGAATATGAACAATATTCAATATTGCTTAAGGATGCTTAATATATTATTTAAGTCAAATTTTTCAATTCAGTTCATTGACCCTCCAGGAAGGTGTATACCTATTTTATAAACTAAATATTAAACCCTAGAAAGTTGATAAACTATACTAACCTTTTTCTCCAAATATTAAAAAAAACAAATATTTGTATACAGATTACGTGGGGTTACTATTTTATTTATTACGTCATCTATAAAAAGTACTTAATTACATTTCGTCCAATAAATGTCACCTTTTTGTTTAAAAACGTCCCTAACGCTTAAGGAATTACAAGCCTTGGGCTTTTTATGAGCTACCTTTACGACAAATTAAGAGAGAAAATGAAAGGTTAGAACAGTAAAACACGGCCTAACAACGGAAATTTTGCCATTATAAAATACTGACTTTAAGTCCGCGACTTTTTCGCTCCATTTCATATTTCTTTTAACAAGGTCTAGAGTATTTTGGATTGATCGTCTTTAGTGCTTGGCAAGGCGTGATATAGCCTTTATAGTTTTTTAATTAACACGTTGTTACGCTTAGAAAATATACATTAGCTATGAAAGCAGCTATGATTGAAACTGACAAGTATTACTAATGAGTAATTTCTTTCAGGCAATCAAAAGTAATTATATTAATCATACATTATTACAATCAGAAGATATGCTGCAACTTTTCGTGCAATCTTAGTTGTAGTTAAATAGAATCAAAAGAAGGTACTTTCAATGCAATGGTTTATATAGTGTGAGGGCGAAATTAATCAGTAGGCTAGAAGCCGGGTTTAAGTTTTACCAGCCCCAAGAAATTATTAGTCACCATAAATAAATTATAATAAGAGTTTAATCTGCGTTCGATGGCTAGCGATCTGCGCCTATATTTTTTATTAGTGTGGAAATATCAATTATTTAATTTAACATTAATATATAAGAAAATAGTCTACATGTAATATCCATAAAAGCATACAATTATAATGAAATCATGATCACAAATCTACCCAAAGTATGACCTTACTCATTCATTAATATCGAACAAACTAATGAACTACAAGAATGATGCTTCTCCGAACAACACAATGGAAGGTATTGCTCATTGAATTCTGAATGCAGATAGTAAACACGATCAGGCATTGTTCAAACTAAAACAACGTATATAATAATAAGCCTTCGGGTTTACGAGCGTTTTTTCATAATACTTTATATGTGTAGAAAGTAAGATTATTAATTCCTGCAATAGAATAATAACTTGAAATTTATTAATGACTGTAATTAATAATCGTACTACAGCAATAGTTACTAATAAGAAAAGAAATTGTATTCAATACTATATTCTGTTTAACTATTTATTGTCCTTATTATAAGATTTTAAAATTATTAAGAAGAAATTGAACTTCGTAAATTGTAATAATAGTTTTAGATCCCAATTTGAAATCCACAATGCCATCTAACGTTTAGGAGATAGTTAGAATGTATTATGTTAACTAACCTTAAATTAGTAAGAAGGATTGGATAACAAAATAACTAATCATTAAAGTTACTTTATTGATTATTTATATTTCTTTAATACCACTTTTGCTCTCTCTAGTTTCTACTTCTCATAATAAAACTTAAATATCAATACATAATTAATATTATTTTGAATAGTGGTTTTTATATAGACAGTCTTTAATATTATCTATATTATTTAGTAACATTAATTATCTTAAAGATAAATAATTAAATTCAGTAATTTTCATTAAATTATATCCTCATTCATACAGACTAAACTTTTATATTTATTCTTATAAATTTGAAACCCTACATTTGTATCTTCTAAATGTGCTTTACCATATATCATAATTTATTTGAGCATTTACAGTATACTATATAGCTAATACGATTTTTCCTATCATTATAACTTTACCTCCATTGTTGTAGAAAAAGGTTTGACGTACACATGACAATGATAACAAGACAAAAGTACTAACACGGTTAGGGAGCAGCTATTGAGGCGAAGCCCTCTCATATTCTAGTGGATAGTCAACAACTACATATTTACTCTTGTTGGAGCAAAGTTCCTATGAATTTCGTTTTACGGGGTTTTAAGGGTTATGGAAACTAAAGGAGTGGTTCTAATACACATTAGACAGCGAAAGAATGGTAAAACACATTTAAATAATTGTATTTATAATAACAATATGTTTGCCAGTAAAAAAATAACTGTATACAGTTAGTTTGTAATAAATATAATATCTGTTTACGATAATCGACGTTCAAGGGAAATACTTTAAAAAAATAATGCTTATGAAATAATATTGTATAATGGCGTTTCACTAAAAAATAAACAAAACACTCATTTAAGTAACATACATCTAAATAACAACAGTATAAATAAACCCCGATTAGGTCGCTTTACGTAATCTGTGGCTAGCATAATTATGACAAATGCCGCGAATATCCATTCATGTATACGGCCTTATACAATTAATGTGTCTGTACTGGGGCTGTAAGCTATATTTATTATCTGTGCTTATTTCAGCTAACGATACGTGAACTGCGGAGTAAATATAAAATATGCAAAAAATTATAACAGAACAGAAAGAACCAAAAAGGCAAATAGTTTCTTTAATACTAGATGATGATATACTGATGATATAACATAAGTTTTTCGAGAGAGATGTATATATGTAATGTCTATAATTAATTTGATTATAATTAATGTAACTGGTGTATAAACGTGTTAATTATATATTAAAATAAATAAATTGGTTCCTAAATTAATATAAAATTTTGATAAATATAAGAGTCATTCTTGCCAAACCCATAAGCGAACATCAATTTATTTTTTATTAAAAACTATTATATGGCGCAACATTAATAAACGCCTTGTCATTTAATGATGTAGGATAAAAGGTTTTTCTATCGATAGCTGAAGGCGCTTAAAAAAATGAATACAACTTTCGTCTTTATATAAAAGACAGTTAACAGTATAATTATCATTTTATCATCATATACATACATTTCCATTGAGTTACAACTCTTATAAGACTAAGGCTGTTTGAATATAATGACTTTTATATTAATAAATATGTTCTATTTAAACAGAGGTCTTAGTATAAACGTCTTTAAAGTTCCCCTTAAAACTTAGTCTCATTAAAAACATAATATGCTCCTTAAATAAGAAACATTTTGCGTAAGGTAAGCAAATTATCGTTTAAAAAAACAAACGTATTTTGCGGCGTACAAATTCTTGTAAATCAATGTTTCCTCGCATCGCCATATTGAATTTCCCGCGAATATTTCTACGTGGACGAATTCATTTTACGATCAATTAGCCCCCAATCCTTGCTAAGTTTACACTAGACGGCGTTCTGATTCTCTGCGATTCGAATATCTTCTTTGATGTGAAAGTAATTTAATATTTTGAAGCAAATGTTGAGAAACTAAATGTATGGTGTGGCTATAATAGATTGTAAAATCATTTGTTGTGTTATGTGTATTATCCTTTAAACCCTTTAAAGCCATCCATGTAAAGTTAATATGATTATGATTATGAATATGATTATATATATTATAATATTATAGAATATGATTCGTAATCTGAACCGGCTTTTGCACGGAACACAATAATTAGAATTACTATTATACTTGATTATTTTGCCATAGTATATTTTCTTTAGTTTACCAAAATATAAACTCCTGAATGCACATTTAAATATTCGACAACCAATAATTATAACAATCATTTTTTATTATTGACATAAGATTTTTTCAATTTGAGATTTGAGAAATTTGTAGTTATACAAAATGTTTATATAATGTTTCCAATACTTTGCACAATCAAATCTAAGTAAAAAAAAATTATTAATAGTCCTTTCAATTGGACTATAATATTTTTAAAAGCTATAATACTTCTGTTATATTTCAAGGACGTCATTATGTCACGCAAAGTTTGCTGCATAGCGTTAAAGTTACCCTGACCTTGGTGGTCCATTTTTGGCAAGAGCAAGCCCGACTCACTGTCTAACGATGTTACATTTATACATTTCAATCCTGACTTATATTTATGAGTATACATACTACATAATAACAGATATATAGGTCAATGTATGACGTAATTCAATACATTTAAAACTTATCATATGTACCGTTGTACGACAGTAAACACTTTATTTCCACTTCTTTCTCTAGTATCAGACTCTTCCAGTATTTATTTATTCGCTCAATTTTGGTTTATGTTATTGCTAAATGTTTTATGTACCAAAAAAGATTTCAAATTTTTTAAAGATAACCGAAGTCAATTAGTACGATAATATTTTGTAGACCGACTTATTACTACTTAAGCTTTAAACCTTACGTACCTATTAGTAGGTCCCCAAAAAAATTTTGATTGATTTAAATATTCATCGAATTTTCTAATTGGCCATATTTATATATTCAAATTAAAAATAATTCTAAATGTAGGTTCTAAATTCAAAATATATCCTTCTAATTTATAGGGCGATACGTCGATCTGGAAAGTGAAAGAAAATCCCGGGTATTTGATAGACGCCACTGAGGCGCGGCGGCGCGGCGCCGACGTCTGCCCATATTACAGTAAACAATATCTCCTTGGATGTTTATGAGCCTCTATGTTATATGCACGATTATTAAACGCTCGCTCTTAAAGGATACACGACTATTTCCATACAACCAAACCTTTTGGTATGCTTAAGATCTTGACGTGAAGAGAATTAAACAAGAATAGAAAATAGCAGTTTCAAGATATTTTATAAGGATCAAATTCAATGTGATCTAATACCTAATTCGGGATAAGTTAAATAACTTAGCTAAATTGCTAATAAATAGTTATGGAAACTATTTATATAGTAAAAAATCTTTTTCTGTTGTTATGTATGTAAATTGTTTTGATAAGCTACGATTTTCTTCAATGCCATATTAACTAAATAGGAAAACTATTTTATGATAATTTCTTTAAAAGGAATTAATAGTAAATTTATTTTCAGAGTATTTCCCATGCCACTACGCCATCGTTGATTTTAAAAGTAAAGGTAAAAAGATATCCTTTGAAACAGGACCAAATTGTTGAACCAACTGAGGGGAATAATGTTGCTTATTTTGAAAGGTCAAATAAGATAGGTCAGGGACGGGCTGATGTTACACAACCGAAATTTTCTTCACAAGAATAACAGGTAAAAAGAAAGACTTACTTTTTATTCTATCTCCTTTCTTCATTTTTAATGTTTTATCAGAAAACGAAACAGAAGAACCGCAAAAAGAAAGATGTAAATGCGCACGGCTTGAAGTATTAATGTGTTGCCGACCCATATGCAAAAGGATAAGGAAAGAACAAAATTGAAGAACAGGGAAATATAAGACTAAAACGGTTACATATACCAACCAAAATGCATTTCTGGCAACATTTCTGGCAAGATGTCATGATCAACCCTAGTGCGAACCGTTTCCATTTCGGGCGGTACAGCCATACTGTTTGTTAGTTGGTACCAACCTCCCATAGAAGACGGGCGTCGTGTAATAGCATTTTATTAGAAATGTCATGGCGTTACATTCCTGGCCATAGTTTATTCCCGGTGTTAGCTTATTGACTAACACCGGGAAATATTATTTGAGATGTTAGCTTATTAAAAGACGATCCTGATGCACAGATAGGTTATTATCATATTAAAATATCGGATCATTTCGAACTGGCCTAGGTAGAAAATATCATCACGCAAAAACTACTTGCCCCCTTTGTTAAGGCTAACATTTATAAAAGCTTTGTAACGACTTTGTTGACTTATAAAACTACCATGTTGTGTAATATTTGTTTCTTTATAAGAATACTTTATAAATATATAAAGCTGAAGAGTTTGTTTGTTTGTTTGTTTGAACGCGCTAATCTCAGGAACTACTGGTTCGAATTGCAAAATTCTTTTTTATTGAATTGATAATTTATCGAGGAAGGCTTTAGGCTACATAGCATCACGCTGCGACTAATAGGAGCGAGAAAATAATGGAAAAAGTACTTGTTAAGTACTTTATATGAGTGGCCATATTAATACTCTATGTTGTTATAAGATTTAATCCATTGTGTCGAACTATCTCTCTCTCTCTGTCTATTATGACTCCTGACTGTAAGCTCTAAATATAACAGAAGTTCTCTAATTGAAGGCTTTTATTATGCTCTAACTCAAAGACAGCGTGGGTGTTAATACTTCGCTAACAAAAAGCTCGAGACTTCTCGTAAATCCAATCTTTTTATTATTATCAAGAGTTACATTGACATATGAAATTAATAGAATGTAATGTGTTATTAAATGTCTAAAAATAAACACGTTTCGACCCGGTAACGAATGGAATGTTTCAATTACTTTTCTTATAAGGTTTTTTTTTGTAAAAATAAGAAAAATATTACATTCAATTTCTATTTTAAGTTTTATGATTGAGAGACATCGCATTTTGTGTGTGGAAAATTGGAGGTATATCTCAATATGAATTTTCCACTAATTAACTATTAGAAGAAAGTATTTAAATGCGAAACTTATTTACATTTTTGATGTAAAAAATGTCAAAGTCTATTCGAGGCCTATCCCTTTTATTAGAATGTTGAAGCTGTCTCAAAGAAAACTGTAATAATAGATTCGCCTTGTAATATGAGTTATTTCTAAGAGGACACACTATTTCTAGTTCTATATAACCTTTTATTTTCTAATAATATATCCAAGACCACATTTTTTTAATCGAGATCCTATCTTTATCACTATGAATTATGAAAGTATCTCTGTTCATTTACTTTACAATAATTATTAATGAATCCATTTTGTTAAAATCCCTTTCGTGTTTTTTCGAAAATGCCTTTTCTCGCGCCATAAAAGAGTTGGCAATTTAAAATCGGGGTCTTTGCAGATAAAACTGCAGGATACAGCTAGTATTATTATAACATTAATTTTAAACTGAAAGTAAAAATTTACACGAAATGCTTAATTATGCGGCAATCTTTTGATATTTGTAGGGGACTCTTATGAACCTTAAATAATATTAAGATAAATTTAAAAGAATGTTGTAAATACTTCTAAAAACATTCATAATATTTTTAAAATACATCATTTGTTAAATAATTACGTATCTCTTTTTAACAGAGTTTATATTCCTAATTTTAATTGATTTTTTAATTTAACCGTTACGTGAAAGCATAAAGAAAAGTATTCAGTGTTACTATTTTGTAATAAAATAAGCTACGGGCGTTGAAACAGCTCAACAAAGAGTAGCAACACCTCTTTAGTTCATTTAATAATATAAAGACATGTGTAAGAGGATAAAGTTTCAGGTGAGCTTCGAAGCTTCTTAGTAACATGTCGTAGATATACATCGCACATACGTATACGAAGCTATTTCTTGGAACATTCTAGAATTAGCTCAACTAAGAACAAAATTGAGGTTATTATTATAACGTTACAACGTACATTTTATAAGGATTTAGCTTGTGTTTTCAACCGAATTCAAAAAAAAGGTTCTCAGTTCGACTCGTATGTTTTTTTTCTATGTTTGTTATGCGATAACTCCGCCAGTTATGAACCGATTTGAACAAATATTTTTTCGACGTATAGGTACCTAATAGGTAGGTAGGTCCTCAAGGGTGGTTTCATTTAAATTTAATAATAAAAAAAACAACCCCCAGGAGTAGAAAATTGGGGATGAACATTTTTATACGCAATATCTCCGCCGATTATAAACCAATTTGAACGGTTATTTTTTTTGTTGAATAGCTATTGTCAAAAGGGTGGTTTCATGCGAATTTGAAGAGAATATTTCACCCCCAAGGGTGGAAAATTGGGGATGAACTTTTTTATACGCAATATCTCCGCCGGTAATGAACCAATTTGAACGAAGTCGGTTTTTTTAAGTTACTATCGTACTAAGGACAGCTTATAAGATGCTCACTGAATGCCATTTAGTCTCAAGCTAGCAGGGACAGCTAGATTACGGATTCATTATAGACATTAGTTAATTTCCAACAAAAAATTAAATGTGATTAAACAGCCATTAGAATGTGTTGCTGGTTGCTTACTGCGCCGAAATAAATGTTGAGATGTAAAAGAGCGCCAGGTTCTAGAATATAATAATTTGATGTTTCTGTTGATTAGGATTTCTGTGAAGGAGGAGTTACACGTAGTATTATTATATTTTTCTAGTATGGAAAACTTAGTCAGTGACTAATAGTCACAACTCATTAAGGATTTAATTTTTATCTATATATCTTTAGATTCAAA
>DWAJ01005394.1:0-11567 GCA_018238005.1 Eurema mandarina | reverse complement strand
ATCCGCATTGTATACAATCCATTTTTTTACCCTGTATTTATGTAATTTTATCACATTTTTCTCATTGCGAATAATATTTCGATTTCAGGACTGCCAGTGCAAAGCCGCCAGTGAAAGCACCAATGGACAAACAAAGCAAGGATCTCGCCAATAAACGTATCACCGCTAAAGCTGCACCCCCGAGGACAGCAACTACAAAGGTCTGTTTTGTAATTTAAAAAAAACACTCGCACACTTACATATTATTAAATCTGACTATAAACTAACGATGAGTCGTTTGTTGCGCAGAGCTCGGTAGGCAGCAAGACGGCGGTGAAGAGCGTGCCCAGGAAGGTGGACGCGAACAAGCTGACGAACGGAGTGACCGAGGTGACCGGCGTGAATGGCGTGAACGGCGTGAACGGAATGAACGGAGTGCACGGGCCGGAGGCGGAGCGCAAGGCGCCGCCCAGCCCGCCCGCCGAGGCGCTGCTGCCCGACGTCATCGCGTGAACGCATATATTCCGATTCCTATTATTTCCGCTTGAATTTTGTGATTTTTTCTATAAGTGTAATATAGTTAAGGCCGCCCACGCGACCGCTCGTTAGGTGCGGGAGATCCCTCCCAATTTTTATAATATAGTCGCTTTATAGATATGTGTAGTATCTGCATTTTACGGTCGCGCGCTACACGTTTGTTATATTGTTTGTCTATCTACGCGCCGCCTCCGACGACGGCTCGACATTATTTGATTAAGTCCGTTTAGAATTTTTATATTACCGACGAATGATTTTGACTTTTAAATCTGGCTTTTTAATTTATTCTCTTTGTATAACCGTATTATTTAATAAAATCGTAAGGAAGGACTGAGATATTGTTTTATTTATGGAGGATACGAAGCTATGACTTTTAGAAGTGAAGCTCGATAAACATGTTTACTTAACTGCTACATTTACTTAATGTGTCAATGTTTAACTTAATATCATGGTGTTACAAAATAACTAAAATAGAGCATTTTATTGGAATAAATGGTTATATCACCTCTTTATGTTCTTTTTTTTAATTGTCTTATAAAATACAAATTTCCTCTATTCCTTACCTTATCTCTTGATTTCTCAATATATACCTATTTCCTATTCTTATAAAAAGCACGAGAGAAAAAAATATACATATAGATATATACTTACTTTGACTACGACATTTTCAGATCTCCGTAACATTCACGTGAACTTTAAACTACTATTCCTTCAAAATTGCTTTTAGGATCACCGATTTAAATTACTAATTAAATGTATGTTAATAAGTGAGAATTATGTGTATTAGTATAAAAAACGCACAGTTATATTTGTATGTTTATTTCTCTTAAATACAATATGTTACAATCATATTTTAAGTACATACAGTAACTTACCACACCGATTTGAGATTAAACTAATCCTACCCACATATATATAAAATAAACCATAACACATGACGTGTATAGAGCGTAAGTTCTATTACGTTACGTTAATATTCAAAATATACAAGAGACATTAAATATTTTACTTAATAAAATTAATCAATAAAAAATAAACTACTATTCCCAACATATTTACAAAATATCTACAAGCGATTAAAAAATAAATTCGTCGTAGCATAGCGTTAAATAATGAAATCTGATGGAATATTACTTTTATATTATATAATAGGTGAATACAATTATTATGAAATAATAATATTACCTATTTATATATAACCTAACAAATTTTGTCAAAACGTACAGACTACAGATTATAAACTACAATATGTAGGCTACTGAAGATGTGGGAATCGTAGGTCAGTATCCCGTAGGTTGTCTGCCATCCATTTATCGGCCTGTTCCATCATCTCCTTATCAAAATGGTCTCGCCAGCCGCCTGCTTTGCCTAGAATTATTATTAAAAATATTAGCCATTGTCATTGTCATTTGTCTGCTGCATGCAATTTTATAAATTAATATAAGTAATTTATTTTTTTATTGTATTATTATCGTAATTTAAATTGAAATGGTAAACAATTACCTTTTCTTATAAACTCTTTTTTGCCAACCATTATTCCGAGCTCCTTCATGACGTCATAATTAACGGATGTGTTATTTTTAAAACTTTCAATGCTAAGGTGGTCGCAAAGACGTTCGATTTGTTCATCGCTGAATTTCTTTCCGAAAAAGTCAGCCACGCGGCGAACAGCTCCAGGCAAATCCTGAAAAATTATACAGGGAATTTAAGAACGCAATAAAAAACATGCCTACTTTATTATTCTAATACTTTGTAATTTGTATTATTGAAATACCTTCGATAACTCCTCATAAAATAAAAAGAGCAAATTTGGATGATGGCGCAATTCCCAAGCTTCCTTTAAGTGCTCAAAGTAAGGCGTCCAGTGATCTGAAAACATTTTAATGAAGTAAACCATTGGACGCAATATAAATACGATACGAATAATTTAGTTCTACTTTATTATTTAATTTTATGATCTACTTTTTTTATTAAAATTAAAGTTTCAGTATAACGTATATATATATATGTGTTGCCATGATAACAAACGGATCCGTTGAGACTTACGTAGATCTTTAATGAATAATTCCCAATACGTTTTAAAATCTCCAGTATATCCTTGTGTCCTCATCGATTTATTTAAATGATAAAAAGAAACACAGACGTCCCGTGGGTCCCTTGCTACATACACAACTTTACCATCCAATATTTTTGGTGGTAATAACGACATTGGCAAATGTGTTTTAATGTAACGAGGAGATTTAGATGCAGCTATTTGCTCGGTCCCAGGTTGAGTCACCCATTCCAGCATCTTTAAATTTCTTATGTTGTGGCTATTCTCTTCCAAAAATCGTTGTTTCATGATTGGGTGAACACATATCGAGAATCTGAAAATAAATATTTAGGTATATATAATTAAAAGCGTCTAGTAGTATATTATAGACTTATATTGTATGAAAAGATTAAATAAAAGTTCTAAAAAATTGTATGTTTCCGTCTTAATGTCTTTAAAATACTTAAGTAATGTGACAAAGATAATAAATATGTTAATATGACAAAGAATACTATTAAATGTAGAGTTCAACAACCGATAGGATGATAATAGTATAGTTAATAGACAGTCCATTGACACAGATTCTGTGTTCAGACAGTAATCTATGTAGGTAATGATTTATTTATAAATAAATGCATGTAAGGTAACCATGAAAAATACATACTCTAAAAATGGATATCTTTCTGTAAGTGGTATTGCGTTCGACGTTGCGTAATCGAGGTCGTTTGACACCATCCAGACCAATTCTTGTGTCCATGTTGTTCCTATAAAAATATACATATAGATTATAACTGTCATACCAATAAAGATAAGTTAAATTGTTCAAAGTATATTCTCTAGGTAGAAGGTAATCAGCTTCAAACTATGTCCTAAACAGGTTTTTTATTTAGTTCAATGGAAATTTAGTTTTGATTAAAGCAAGACTCAACTATACTTTAGCGATCGGATGAGAATATTTAAACAGGTGGTTGGTGAAGAAAATAAATGCATTAAATTGACTTATGTCATTATTATATGAATGGGAGGGAGATTTCTTTTTATGATAAATATTGTTTTAAAAAATTTGATTCGACCTGATTAAGTTATTTCAAGATTTTTGTTCGTTTCTCTGTAAAGAAAAATTTATTTGAAAAGCTTCTGGGTAAAGTAAAGCTACATTTTTGTTTGTTTGCAATTTTGAATGTTCAAATACTTCTTCAACAAATAATAAGTGATAAAGTACATAATATATTGATTATTTAAATGTAGTACCAACCTGAACGAGGATAGCTTGCTACGAATATATCGGTTGGTCTGATCTCCATGTTGTAAATATTTGCAGCTTCTTGCCTAAATTTGTTAGGAAAAAAATATCCTTTGGGTCCTACACGAACGAAACCCGTTAATTCGCCTGAAATAAATTTTGTATTGTAATATTAAAATAAATGCTTGCATAAAATTGGGTTTAAGGAGAAATAATTCATGTTTAAGGTTATTTATTATATGTTTACTAGCACATAAATAATGTATTACATCTCATACACAATCGTATGCGTTGTACGTTATTGTTATTAGCTTGGAAGTGGCTCACTCAATAATAAGTGTAGGTGCTAGATAGGTATAAACTATAAACACTAGGTACCCAGTTATAATAAACACAATTAACTTTTATGACATATTTTATTGCCTCGCCTACATTGCTAGTATTATCATAATATTGTTTAATACAAAGTACGCTTAACGTCTATGATATAGGATTAGGTACTATACGTTATATATTTGTAAATACTAAGTTGTTTTTCTTTTACATTCTTTAATAGTATTACAATACGTTCATACAATATAGGACATATTATGTACTTAGATTGTTTTGATTGCATGTTTAATGAGTATTGAGTGATATAGCTATGTTCTAAGTTCATATACTATGACAAAAAGCATGTCGAATTGTCGGTAGCTTGGTTGGTAACAAAAGAAACTCGATACGGAAGTTATCTTGATAGCAATTTAATAAAAATAGTTAACCTTCGAAGCTTTAGTTAGTTACCGTTGATTGGTTTTCATGTAAAAGTAACTGTTGCAATTTGTTTCCGAAGGACGATCGTATTATGCATTTGTAACTCTTCACTTAAAATATGAACAATAACAACTATGCAGATTGTACCTAAAAGCCAATTCCTGATAACCCGAAGTTATTTTCAGAATTCATTTTTAAGAATCTTTACCATAACGCATGATATAGTAAATTGATGATTCAAAAAAAATACGTTGTCAACAGGACTTTGGGTTTTGAGTTTTTTCGTATGCTTCAATCGATATGATTAATCGATAATAAATACAACTACTTATACCTACCATTGAATTTAATGAACAATAATGTTTATTATACATTATGCTATATATATATAAAAATACTATGCATAATTTTCAATACATCAATCAAAAGAGCCACCACTACCACTAATAAATTGATTTATTTTTACATATATTCTACGTACAAATTTTAGTTGTGTACAGATTAAGTATCCCAACTAAACTTATAAATTTATAACTGAAATATACACTAACAATTTAAAAGTCCTTAGCTTCTTAATATTTTATTAATTATGTATGATAAAAACCCCTATTTAACTAATTTGTGAATTCAGATATTATTTCATGTGAAAAACAACCAGTTATTAAATTACAAACAAAGAATTATTATTGTAATAATATTTATTAGATTCACTGAAGATAAAATGTATTATTCTTCGTATATTATATTATTTATATTTATTATTTTTTATTTATTATTCCTCTTATTCCTTGAAGCTTAAGTGACGCGCTGAATTAATTATAATATACTAGAATCATCTTGGCGTTACTACAAAGATAACGAGTAGTAGAAGTAGTAAGTAGGTTTAATTAAAAGGTCGAAATACTTGACTTTGTAAATGTTTAAGAAATATTGTTTTAATAAAAAGTACTATACAATTGACGGTTATTACAACTCACAAAAAAAAACCTTAAAACATAAGTATCGTAAAAATTAGTCATTATAATTTATTATATCATCTAAATATCATTGATATCTATCCTACATAAATATATAGGATCATCTATCCTACATTCTAAAATCTAAAGGATGTGGGTCATGCAAACTAGATACTTTGTTCGTTAGATACTCGTACAAACATTATTAATTACTTAAACATAATTAAATACAAATTATTATACAATGTAGACTTTAAAAAACTATTGCAACTAGCAATTTTGGATGCTAAAAATTTTCTTTTAAATAATAATACTTTTAATTAATAATATAATAAAAGAATTACCTGTTAAATACTGCATCAACATTTTCGCAGTTTCCGGCTCTACGTCACTTATTTTAAAAGGATAATTGGTTTGCGACATTTTGAATAACCAATTATTATTTTTCAATATTTATTAAATGAATATTTATATTTATTATGCGTTTATATGCGTTCGCGCAGGCCCTCGGTCGACTCACCACTGGGCAGTGGGCACTGATTCATTAACCGTCGAACTCAAAACAAACAATTAACTGTCACCTTGATAGCTCGATACATATGAAAATTGAAAACAAGTGCAATTATATTTGATAAATGCGTTATACAATTTATGTACACAGGCATTATTTTGTATAGGTGCTAAAGGAATATTAAGAATTATTACACCTCTTTTAAACTACTTATATTACCTTCATTGCTATGCAGCCAAAAAGGACTATTATTACTACTACTATTTAGCTTTAAGGTAAAAATTTAGGGCTTTATATCGGTAATATTTGTATACTACTGTATTTAGATCGACCCACATATAAATTTGAAAGCTGTAGAGTTGGCGATTACTTTCGCTCAGAACTTTCATTTTATAAATGTGTTCTTGAACTTGCTCCTAGTATGGGTCAAATGTTCTCGAATCTCTGTAACACATGGTGAAGCACATAATATATCAGAGTAGTTATACGTTCCACGTGTGGTTAATAAATAAAAATGTTTCACCTTTTCAATAGAGCTTTAAATTTTTATGCTAAAATATCGTTGAATTAAATTTTATTAAAATAACAATTTAATAAAAAGTAACTGCTTGATTATTATTATTATTCATATATATCGGAGCAGATGGACGAAAAGAATAATCAAGATAGTGAAAACTATTGCAATATTAGTTAATTAGTCGAACCTTCTTAGTTTATTAGTGTTTAATTTCAAACTTAAGAATTGTAACTGGCATTTGTCAGTTGCTATAAAAACGTCAGCATTGTGAAAATAATGATATTGGATAATTTATATTGGAGCTGAATATACCTACGCAGTTATTTTGATACTCTGAAGTTTTACTTATTAAGAACCTAAGAAAGAGCCATCATGAAGCAAACATTAATTATCTCGGCATCACTACAACTACAATGACGTGACATAATATATGATTACTATAGGTTGTGGCATAAGTGCATAACAAATACTTAACACCTATCACCAAAAATTGTGTTATAAAATTCATGCGCCTGCCATATTTGAATAGCAAATTTTGTTTTTGTCGAATACAATGCCTTTTTATTGAGAGCGCCATAAAGAACAGACAAATTTTAGAATAAGAGGATTAAAACTTTTCTTTCTTAAGTCGTTATATACAATTTCTTCGCTTTGTTAAAATCTTCCAGAAAATTATTTATGCCTTATGTTTCAAATATGGTTGTTAGACTTATTCGTTCATTCGAGAAACTTATAGATAAAAATATTATTTGTCTACATTTATGTATAGAGTGATTAAATCAAACAATAATTTATGGTACTTATATGAGCAGTTAGTAGCATCGACGTGTCATGATGTGTAAATGTGTTAATTATACGCAAAATAATTAAAATCGCAATATGAATATTGAATACTGCATACATAAAATATAGATAACGTTAAATACTAAAATGATCATTTTGCATTTGTCTTTTTACACCATATTTGTTGTTAGGATTTTAATAATATTTTTAAATTAATAATAGTACTTAGATCAAATATCCCGTGAGTATAGATAGATATTTTTATAGATTGCACATGGGTTATAAATAAAACGTGACCAGAAACCTAACAATCGAAGCTTCATGCAGTTTTGAGAGTAGATAACACTACATGACTCCCGGGCGATGAATCAAACGAGAGATATTATATTTCTACACATTTTTTGTGAGAACGTGTTAATCTGCATATTTCTGCTATGGCGTCCATATATGTATTGGTAATTATAACATTCCGTTTAACTGATTAGATTAATAAATTCTTAGAAAATAATTAACAATGTATCTTTATGTTTTAATATTATATCACCTCGTTATGGTTATGTTTAAAAACGTGTTTTACGTATATCATTTATAAATGAATAAGAATTCTTAAAAACTATTAAAGTGGGATGCAAAAAAAATAAACAAAAACTAAAAATCGTTTACTTAAATATAAAATAATTTACAAATAAATTAAGATACACTTAAAAATTAGGCTTACAAACAATAATAAATAGATTTCTTATGTTATAAGAACAGCATTATGAGGGAATAGCGATTACTTCTGGAGCTTTGGAAGGTTGGACATCAGAAAGGAACCGACAAATAAGAGTCTCAGGGTCCCTCTCGCGGTCGGGCCCGCATTGTTCCGTTGCACCGATCAGCTGGTACTCGTCCTTTTCAGGAGCGTCCGTCTCCAGCCTCCGGCGACCAGCGATCACAACCTCAGCATTGTCGCCATCTCCTTCCGGCACACGCTGCCCTTCAGATCCAATCTCCACTCGATATGGCTCACTTGGCTCCACAAATGCCTCCATCACGTGGACATCAGCTCGCTCCTGGATATCTTCATGGTTTTGCTTCGCGCTCTTAAGCCAACTCAAGTCTAAGAGGCTGTTAGGTACATTTTGTGGTACCGCTACTAGGAAAACGACGTGCTGGACGTCGGGCTGCACGTTGAACTCGCCCTCCTGGCGCTGGTCGTATGTGGCGGGCGCAGCGGCCGCAGTGGCGGCGAGGGCGAGGCAGGCTAGGATGAGCAGCATGGTGCGTGCAGCCGAAGCACGTCCTTGGAGCAGACTGCGCGCGGATATCTCCCGCACCGCTTTTACCGGCCGCGCTCGACCAGTCGCCGGATGAATCGAGCACACTGTAACGGTTTACGACGCGGACGCTCTCTTAACTTTGCATTTAACCTGAGCGACTATCGCTATTATCAGTAAAACGACGTTATTAAAATGCTATCACTTAGAAATTTGTCCCACTCTGTATTGATCAATTAATTTTCTTGATGTGCGGTCACTTAATTATATGCTGTTAGTCGTGTGCTTACTGGGTAAAGATCGACAAGTATGTGAGGAAGCCGTATCGCGTTCGCTCATGGATCGTGGTGTCGTCACCTTTGACAGTGACTCGAGTTCATTATATTATGATAACTGGGTTTTGCGCACGCGCGCTTTTATTGTTACAGAATTCCCAAAATAGGATAATTATTAAATTATTATTAAATATTAAATTAATCCATTAACTTATTATCGCCTCTAGATCCATAAAAACGTACAAAGTGGCTAGAAAATGTTATAATATAGTTTGTCACAATAATTATTAATATCCGATGATCATAAATGTAAGCATCTACAGCTTTAATTCCACGCTATGTCCAATACCGTTATGGAATCTCGTTATTGGTGGGCAGTAAAACGACAGTTTTCTCAACAGGAAGAAATCAATATTATACAATTACCGATGCCATTACTGGTGCTAAGAATGTTACTTGCAATGTGGTTATGTAAAAAACAATGACTTGGGCGATGATTATAATTATATATTTAAACTATATGTTGGTCATCGGAAAGTTCTCTTTGCATTATTTATAAATATAGTAGTAATTAGTAGTACATGCTAATTATTATACATTTTTAAGATTATACTACTTGGAACCCTTATAGTTTCGTCATGTTTGCCCATCCGTCAGACCTTTTGGACCTTAAAAGATAAAACGTTGCAAGATCATCTGTTTTTATCACGTTGACAAAATTGCACAGGTAAAATAAATCAAAATTTTGATTACCTCTTCTTCACGTACTACGTCACTTTTTCTAGTGTCTTTCCCACTTTCGGGGGGTATCGCTGGGTATTTTCAGATTGTCAAGACTAAAAGCTAATTAGCGGCTACAAAAAGTAAAAAAATGGTTTATTTTTATTAAAATTATAGCGGCTTTTAAAGTTTTCTACCTTTATATGAAAATTTAGAGAAAAGTTCTTCTTAAAAAACTTCTAAAAACTGCGAAATTATCGGAACCGCAAGCTGACATGCACTTCGCCTGTCATTCTTAATTCTCTATCAAACACTTATCTATATACTTAAATCTAGAAACTTTCTTATAACAAACTGTCGGTTTGAATCGATCATAACAGTAACTTTATGATTATTTTTATGCTATATTTATAAATGTTAATGAAGCAAAAGAAACAGGAAATTACATTTAAAGTAGGCCACGATTTATTTATCTCGAATCTGAGGACAAAAAGTTTATTAGCCTAGATATGAGCTCCGAAAATAACTTTCAACATATCGCTGTAACCTAGACACTTGTATGCTACTTAGATATTATGTACTATGTGTTTTGTGGAATGTAAATTTAATATTTTTGTAAGGATAAATTTGACGGGTGGCTCTCAGAAAGAACAACCAGTAGCTGCTTCGGAAAACAATTGGCTGAAACGCAACACATTTTGATACCGTTTTAATAGAATTTTGTATCCAAATACGCGTCTATACTTGTTCAGCTGACTATCTTTCCATATATTATTGCATATATACATTTTTGAAAAGCTATACCTAAATGACTCTTGAGGTACTGATTCCTAATGAGAAAAGAAAGTATGCTTTTTTATTCTTTTTGCATTATGTGAAGTTTACAGATAGTAATTATTTTAACATACAGCGAACTTTAAATTACGACATCTGACTTTTATTTTCCTAAATTTAACCCTTCGGTGAAACATTTCCAGGTGTTCGGCGTTACTCCGTTATTGTCTAAGATAACGAAGTCCATAACACGTAAAAATCTAATATAATTGATTCTTAGAAAGCACTGTGCAAATTACGCAAAGGATAAACTTGGAACTTAGACTTAAAAGTGTATTTCTACATAAGCATAGATATACTTAAGCATACAACGACATGCATGGACTGCATATATAAACATAGGTACATAAGAGACAGGTCATAAACGGCAACTTTCGCTTTGCACTATTGTTTAGAAACACAACTTGACACTGAATAATGCGTTTGTATTTGAAGACTAAGCTTTCTGTTGCACTAGGAACTCGCTTTTGTACCTACTTATTATTTAAATTGGCGAGAAAACGGGGAGACGGATTTTTCCACTGTGTACCGATTCACCTACTACGAATATTATATTAACATCTTTTGGATAGTTAAATATACAATTAACGAAGGTTAAACATTAATATGTAATTATCATACATTTAAGCCACAAGAATACATTTAAAAGTTAAATCTTTATAAAAATAAAATAAAACTGAATTCAATTAACTTTTTATCTCAAACAACCGTAACAAAAAGTATTCCGTTGTACTTACTTTACGAAAAAGTGTAAAGATTTATAACAAAAAGTGAAGTTCAGTTTGCCAATTGATATAACAACAATGAATAAAAGTTCTTCAAAGCACGAGAAACATTGTCCGATATCGAAGAATAAAGATATTTAAAACTAATCGCGCTTTCGTTCATTTCTATGCGTGTTCCAATGTTTAAGCCGGGATTCAAAATATCCCAATCTTTTTTTTTTTATACTGTATGGGCTTGCGCTTGACCACGGGTCGCCTGGTGGTAAGCGACGCCGCGGTCTACGATGGAGCGCGCTTGACTGAGCGACACTTGAACACCTCCGGATTGTATCCGACGGGGAAGACCCACTCGGGGAGCTCGTTCCACTCTCTTGCTGTGCGCAGAAGAAAAGTGGAAGCGAAGCGCTTCGTTCGGGTCCTGGGTATATCGACCATGTAACGAT
>DWAJ01005393.1:0-11567 GCA_018238005.1 Eurema mandarina | reverse complement strand
TAGCGTCGGCGTTGAGCGTTCGGGAGCCCCACATATCCCCGGGTGACGCCCCATCCCCGGGTCGAAGGCACTAATGCCGTTTCACTGCGAAAAAAGAAAAAAAAAAGTTAGCCTTTAACTATTTTTTCCAAGTCAGTGCAGTAAGTCAATACTATGATGTGATATATGAAGTCTATAGAGCATTGAGATGGCGGTAAATTGATTTCGTTAAGAGTCCGTCTGGTCGTTGACCCCGACGGGTCGGCCTATTCGCTGATTGTGTGAGATTCGGCTGTGTCTGCCATCAGCCGTGTAGTTAGGTGGTAGGTACCTGACTGCGAAGAGGAGTGTTATGTTTTGAGCCTGTGTCTGTAAAGTTGTAAGCAGACTGGCTTTTTCGTACTTTTGTAATAAATGTAGTCTAAAATACTAGCTTTTTTCCACTAATAATAATGAAAATAATAATAATAAACAGCTTTAATTTTAATACTTGCGGACTGCTGCGGTACTTTCAAGAGCTGAACTAACGTTGAAAAAGGTTTATAAAATTTTAATTACTCTAATTAGTCACTTAGATTAAATTAATTCGAGTCATTTTGTGGTGGTCCGTCCTGTGCTTTTAAGTTCATTGCTCGTTTTTATAGCTATTTGTTGTTTAATTATAGTAATGGTTCGGAAGAGGTATGCTTTATGATGAGTTGCTAGATGTATGCAAGTGATATTGAGGAGGAAGCAGGATGGAATCTTCCTCTGAATCAAATGCAGGATCCTCGACCAATCGAACCACTGACTGTCCCAATGGTTCGATTTCGAAACGTTGTATGTTTAGGAAAAATATTTAAAAACTATAACGCGGTTACATAATGTCATAATAAATATTCCTCTATTTATTATGACTATAGGATATACACAGACACAAAATAAAAGTATAATTAAAAACAATGTTTTCGTGTAAGGTGGTCAGTTTTGTCGTGGTCGACTGTACCGTGAAATCCCCAGATAGCCCACGTGCGCGTCGTGTCTGTATCTTCCCTCCTATAATCCAATAAAAGCCAAAAGGGTAGACTTATCCCATTATAATTCACTGCCCTTTACCCGTTATCTAGCTTAGATTAAAGTTGGTATACTAAAAGCGATGTTAGACTCGATTAGGGTAGATTCGTAGATTGACAAAAAAGGCAGGTGTAAAAGGCTTCAAAATCTTTGAGGTTTTACCATGTTTTTAGTAGGAGTGTTATTTGTAGATAACTCTCATAATTTAATAGTAATTTTTAATAAGTGTAATGCATTTTTTTTATTTTTTAAATTGTCTTATTTTCCAGAAAATTTTAAATTTTGTCTTGATTGATGTAATCGGTATTTTCCGTTATGCTTTATTAGTTCTCTTTTTATATTATGCGAGCCTACTTTATTATAAACGTAAATGTTAGTGTAATACATGTAAACATGGTGCTCTTTTTCCCATAATCGTCGGTTGATTTTATAATGCGCTACATCTAAGTAGTCTCTTGTTATTTTGACAAAGTAAAAAGTAAAGACGTTATATTTTGTTATAATCTGAGAGACGCAGTTCTTTTTGTCATAGCCGGTCGTCATGCCTTTTACCCGATGACGGAAAATAAGCAGTTTGTCATGCTATTCCCGTCAGAGGTAGGAGGCGTCTGTATTAACTCATCACACGACTCAAGGCTTGCGAACCATGACAAAAACACGGAAGTTGGTTGGAATAGGTGGCCTTGAGGTACGCGTCTGTTTTGGAACCTATTTAGTACTTAATGTAACGTAAAGGAAATCGCGAAGATTTTTGATGAAAATGATTTTAAGGCTTTCGTTAAAAAACAGTTGATAGTCTAGTCAACAAGTTCAAAAACGTGTTAAATAGACATAAAGCTCCTAAAAATATGTGCCATAGCTCATTCGATTCGGAATGGCGTCTAGAAAAATGTTTTTAAGGGTATATTAGCTCATAAAAATTGCATTATAAGATTGGTTTTTAATAAAATTCAAATCAAGTGTGTATATAAATTCGAACATGCGTGTACAAGTAACGATTTTTCTGTTACCCTAAAATATTTCTTTTTTAAAATGTAGTATTAAATATGGCAAGTGCAAGTCGTATAAATGTGTGTACAGTCCGAGTGTTAAAATCACAAGTAATTGCCGGTCGCTCCGGGGTCACGCCACTTGACTTTGCGAGGCCCACGCGTCCTTACCATGCCCAACGTCCTTGGAGGACATCATGTTATTTCTTATCCTCATAGAATACATATGGACTTTGGGGACAGGACCTCGGGTTATGGCGGTCTGTACCCGTTCAAGCCCTACTGTGGTCCATTCTACCGCAGTGAGTGGGCGTCCCGGACACCTTCGAAGACTCTTCCGCGAGTCATGTGTAAAATTACTTGCTAAAATTAAAAAGAAGAAAGATTGCGATGTCTTCGATATTATATAACGCAAGCAACCAGCCGCAGGGCGAGGCTAGTCTTTTATAGGGGACGAGGTGTACTCCCTCGTATGCGTATTTTCGGCAATAAAGAAATAAGAATTGCCTTTGAGTTAATATTTTTCTTGTTTGCAATTTACAAGCAAGTTTTCGCGTAACATTCACAGTTTTCGCTTTTATAAGTATTATATAATGTTAGTTATACCTTTTCTAAATCAACATTTATACTGACTAGCACTATTACTTATTTAAAAACTACCGAAAAAAAATTTTATATGGCCTAAAAATAGAGTGAATAAATATTAATTATAAAACTTGATGGATAAAATGGGCTTGCCCTAATTAAATGTGCGAAGCTTTTTAGACTAATAGTGATTAATAAACAAGGTATTTAGGGAATTTAAAACACGTTCCATAGCGGCCCCCTATTTACTAAGCTTATAATTTATATAAGTTATGTTTATAAATATTAAATTATTTTTAAATACTACCGACCAGAACTCTCCTATGTTTCATAGTGGCTAAGGTTAAAAGCACCTCTACAAAGAGTAGTAATTTGTTTTTTAATTGTCTCGTTTAATTTTAAAACGGAAGACCGAAACCAACAATTCGCACATCACCTCCCGATTAATTGTCGACACTTAGCGCAGTCTAAATTCGAAACAAGGACATATTGTTTAACCCCTCCAACGATACACACACACACACATATGAGTATAAGCTACATGGAATATTGACGGAAGCGTATTCTTTGACCTTTGGTGATGAGACAGTTATTATTAATAAATAGGTACTGGAATAGGAGAGATTGCTTGTTTTTAATGTGTTCTATTTGCACGCGGTTGTCTCGGGAAATAATGAATTTAAAAGGGTGTCCTGTAAATGATACCTATAAGAATATAAGAAGAATAGATAAATATAAGAAGTTCTATACCCAGACGGACGAAGTGACCAGTATCGTAGTAAAATCTACTTTAATAACGTGATGTTTAATTTTAATATACACGTTTATTATTCACTATGCTAGACAACGTACAGCTAACGTACATAAATGCTCATAATTCCAATACTTTTTTGATACTTACAGAAATTTTCAGAACTCGTAGAGCATTCAAATAATATTCATTGTTTATTTAATGTAGAGAATAAATAAATAAACGCATGAAAATTTGCCACATTTCTACAGAGTAGTAAAATAATTCGGTCCATGGTACCAGGAACACATAACGCGGACGCAGATATGCACGAATAGCTTCATGGTACCGGCCGAAGGCTTCCTTATTACTTGGCCTTATTGCGATTACGATTTGACTATGTTGTATGTTTAGTTCGGCTATAACTTGCCGATTTACCGACGTATAGATTTGGTGTGAATTACAAATCAATTTGATTTAGCAGTATGTTTTTATAACACGGAGAAGGATCCATGAGTATTAATGGACGACGATGACCACTTTCCATCAGGTGGTCTCCTGGTTTGTTCTCTATAGTATAAAAAGGAAAATTTTTATGATTTTATCTCATCCGGTAGAGCGTGGATTCCTTTTTTATACTCCAAGTTATTTTTTGGATTTTGGATAAGCTTATTTCTCTGACAAATAACGTAGCTTTCGGTTGGATAAGGTTTCTTAAAATCTGTTTCCAGAGATTTTAGTATCCTTTAAACAACATACTATTTCTTTATAAGGTTAGCAATAGATTAATATTGAGAAAGGATAATAGCTTGGCTATTGCACAGATTTCATGGATATAACATGTTAACCGAATTTAAACTTTTAATAACGTTTTAAAATATAAGTTTAAATAAATAACCGCGTGACGCGCCCAACATTCCGAGAGAGCTATTAAGATTTTATCTAAAACTGTTTATACTTTTATAAATTTTATTCTTCAAGAATCTTAAAACCCCAATTCAGCAGTTTCTAAAATTAGTCTTAGTATTCAAGTCTCTTTTTAGAAGAGTTATGATATTTATAGAATTTAAATAGTCTTTGTGTTGTTCTTGGTAAAGTCGGACTTCCATCGATGATAAACTCGAATGTTCTTTCTCACTTCTTAAGTAGGTAGGTCCTGCGAAGATTTGTCCACAAAAAAAGGGTTAAGCAAACCTCTATAGTGTCTGAAGTTTAGCTTTATGTTTATTACCGTTTCAATTGCACTAACCATCAGAGCCTTTCACTGGGCGACGTCAAAGCTCAGGTGACGACACCGGGCAGACCGGTTGTTCTCGACCTTGTGGACCAATGCACCGTTACGTCAATTTTACATGTATTTTGGTCTAAAATTGTATGGTATTTCTACGTTGAGACTAAGCCGGGTTTAGAATGTATTTACAGATATTGTATCAAATTTGTATTTATATAGACTTACTTCAAAGGAGTTTCAGCGAGTTTTTCCTGTTTGTTCGTTTCTGTAGAAACAACTTTTTAAACACAAATAAAATACGATTAAGTGTTACTGTATGTAGCCCAGTTGATTGTCTTTACTTTGAATTCAGGTAAGCACTTTTAAGGTATTTTCAATTTTTAAACAAACTTTAATTTTAAATGAGTTTGGTGTCGGCAAAGGTTGGTCTTTATTAAATAATTAGAAGTGAGGAAATATCATAGAATAAATGACGACCATCAAAGCAAACATCTGTTTTATTGTAATAATGACGGCAACGCACAATGATTAAGATAAATTAACACAGCACGAATATGACGTGAGCGCGTTCGCTACGTTCTAAATATAGCCGTTACAAGTTCGTTCGCAAGTCCGATGAGATGAATGCATTGAGCGCAAGCCTCCACTCATCAGCGTCACCGAATGAGGCAGAGTCACGTGACGTCACGTTAAGCATTCTCGGGGTTGTCCCGGACTACCGATACTAATATTAAGAGTAAACGTTGTATGTTGAAGAATGATTGTAGAAGTTAGAAATGCAAACTTGTCCTTCAAAAAAGTTAAAGGAAGAAAATATACAGTAAGATATTCTCGCTGAGAAATGTATTTGACATGACGACATTCTCTGCTATTTTGTAAAGTGACGATAAATTACATACTTTATGTAACTACAGTTTCTGCCAAAAGAACTCTGTCCTTAAAACTTCTTCTCTATAAGTTTTTGCATTCCTATTAGAAGTATTTCTAGTTAAAAATACACGCTTAATGGTGGGTACAAGTAAGTAGGTGCGGTGCGCGCGCGCAAACCGTCAACTTCCGCATCAGGTTACAAGTGTCAAGTCGATACGATCCTACCGGTTGGGTCTCGTGGCGGCCACACATCCGCCCCCCGTGCCATCGCCGATCGCCTATCGGTATGCGGATGTTCCGCAATGCTCTTAGATGTCATGCTATGTAATAGGAGTGAGAGAGAAAGAAATTAATTCGTTTAAACTAAAGTAGAAAAATTAGCTTTATAGTTCTGGCTTCTGGTCAATTCAGTTCCATTGTTCGAGCTATTCTATTTCTTATTTCCACGCAACTATATATTCGCATTTTAAATAAGATTGGCAACGCATTAGCGAGGCATTAAGCTACGTCATTGCTTCCAGGTAGAGGTGATCGGCTACCATCAGGAGATCTGTCTGTTTGGTTACTCATTTTATATTTAATCTACACTTATAATATAAAGAGGTATTTTTTTAAAGATGGGTCTTAATTACTATAAAATAGTTTATGCGTTTTAGACTATATTGCATATAGTTAATTTATCAAATTGGATTGTTTTATATCGCTACGAGCAATGTAACAATTAATAAGGTTTTTTTTTTAATTTTCGAAATGTTGTAATACCTAAATCGTTTTCCAAGTAACTGTGATTACTTGACTAATGCCAAGGATTCAAGTGTTAAGCACGAATCAAGTGTTTCTATATACGTATAATATTCACGGCGTGCGCGACCTTCGGCAGATTACACGGTGTAATTGGAAGCGATTCGCTCGAGTAGTCGCCGCACGTTTGCTGGTCAACGTGTGCTTGTACGATGGTGGGCTAGCTAGCTCTCTGCTTGATCGCTTGCTCGCTAACTTGGTTACTGATCTTGATCAGTGTGGCTCCAAGTCGAGTTGAGTATATCGTATAGTTCAGTAGATATTTGTCCGCGAGTTGGTCTCACGGACAAATATCGCTCTCTCTCTAGAAAGTACCTAACAGACCCACCCACGCGCTGAGGATACCTTCCTTTTTAAAAAGGACTACTTAGTCTTCTTAAAGTAAGTAATAAAGTATTTAAAAAATAGAATTACACTATGAGATTTTATCCGTATTTCTATTTGATCAAACTTTAATTCAATAGTATATGTAGTATAAGATAGATAACGAGTAAATAGAATACACGTACCTATCGAAAAATTCTAATATAATCAATTAGGTTACGAAGCTAAATACTTCAGACTTCAGAGTGGGATCGTTGCGTTGCGCAAATCCTAAGACACGGTCTGCCTACATCGTATTGTTTTTGCTAGCACTTAGCTCATCATGACCTCGGGGTTCCCTCGTGGGCGCCTGACTCACCCAACACCGATCACGTCAATGCAACCCACAACCAACTCGCTAGACGATGTTAAATGCTATTGTATGAAATTGTGCATGCATTTGAATGATAACTGGCCAAAAATTTATTTAAAAAAAAAAACGACTTAAACAACCAAAGCATGTACATATGATCCCCTGCTTCATATCAGTCTTAAGTTTTTTTTAAACCTCCGAAGGTTTTTTTTGCTAAGATATATCTATTGTAGTTGTAACTATACGTTGCATACAGATCTATCCAAAATAAGCGGACTTGATCGTATAAATTTGATTGGCTGTCCAGTATTCGTTGACAAGTCTTAAAATATTATATTGAGCCACAACCAAAGCCTGGCCGCGTAACGCGACTCTCCAATAAACACATGGCATTAAAGACAGATGCAACGATTTCCCAACTGTGATCTCAGGCCTCAGCTGGACTCTTGCGTCATACGCGTTGCGACTATTCCGCGTTTACGATCTGACTGTGACGTCACTATACTACAGTGAACGTTATTCTTATATCAGAGCTGATTCAATTAGGTTAAATAAATTGACGGTCGGTTTACGATCGTCCTCTCATATGTAATGAGTTTGCACTCAATTTATTTCCACCAGTGTAGCTCTGGATCGTCTGGAGTAAAGGCTTAAAGCCAGGTGATGGAAATCTTCGGTCGGATATTTATTTTTATTATCATTATTAAAACCATATTGCAATGATTATATTTGCTTGTAGCTACATAAAAGAATTCACAACGACATATGAAATTTAGAATGTCACATAAAAGTTTTTATTATTTTTAAAACTGTACTGCAATGATCATATTTGCTTCCAAAAGTGTCTTTATGGATGTCATGGAGTGGTGAACCACCCGATTACAAAACTATGAACTAGTTAGTCTTCAGGGCTTCTAACTATATAAAAAGAACCTAGCTATAATGGTAGAATGTTAAAGCTAACGTACGATATACAATGTTCCAGCGAATAAAACGTCAATTAAAGAACTAAAATAGTATGACGCGTGACGAAAGGTGTCTGGTGTATCTGCCGAGGGCTTAATGAGGGCAAGGTCAGTAGGTTCGGTGTCGGGTTGCACGCATCTGCTCCCTACGCACTCCTGTGGATTCTGTACTGTTGTGTTTATGAGCTTATTATATGCGTAAAACGTGAATAATCGCGTTTATTTGATTGGTCTTCATTAGCCTGCTACAAGGTGTATCTAATTAAAACGATTCTGAAAGGAGATGGACATCTAAAAGGAGGAAAGAACCACTGAAGTAGCTTCTTCTTCGTAAATTTTTCATATAAGTTTAAAGAGTGTATAAAGAATTACGTTTCGGTTTGAAATAATCTTGCATCGAAAAGCAACTCTATAGGAGGATTGCTGAATGCCTGCCTAACTTAAATAGTTATGGATAAAGTACCTAATAACCAGTATGTAGACGGAACCATAGGGCACAGTCATCCTTCCTACACTTCTCTTATTCTGATATAATGATACATGATTTCCATATGCAGCCAGTTTGTGAAGTAACATATAACTAGTTGAGTTGGAGTTGGACTTTATAGCAAAATTCCGGGTAGCACTATATTGGCTATGGGCTGGTGTTACTCTTACATCAGGAGTGCGTCCAGCTCGTCTCCTCTCTTCATATTAAAAAAAAAACTAGGAAAAAATTCTTAGCAAACATCCCACCATAATGACGCATACAGCCAACCAAACCGACATGTGCTCACGCTCTTAGCACCGTGACAGTTTTAATTACGTTTTTTTGTCAACAAAAAAACGATAAGGTTCAAGGAGAACTCGCAACGCTATGTTAAAAATTGTGGCATCACGTGTTTCTGTGATCTATTGATTTTTTTGTCTAGAAACTTATGTTTTAATGTTAAGTAATTATTGTATAATTACATTCACGTGTATTGTGCCTCGTTATTTAGTTTGGTGTTGTTTAGGTATTTCGGATTTTCTCTTTAGAAACATTGGTGTTGGTAGGTAATGTGGACCCACAAAGTGTACTATAATATAATAACATCCATCTAAATATCGAGACCCCGGGTCTGTATCCAGGGTCTTGATTTGCAGACTACTTTACATTTTGCCGAATAGCAACACCAAGACCAAAAGTTTCAGAGACAGATGTGGCCATATTACACTTAGACACACTAGACGCACCCCATTATTTTACCCTTGTAAATGCTTTTATAACAATCCTTTGTGATAATCTAGAACCTAATCTCCCTGTATACCAAACTTCATCCATTCAGTAGTATATGCATGGTATAGCAGCAAACATGCAAGCATTTATATCATTAGGATTATTATTAACAACACTTTGAGTATATCGCATATAAGGTTACTTATTTATTTATAAATTCTTTAAATTACATGTAAAAAAAAACATTACAACATATACAAAAAAGAAGAATATAGACACATGTCAATGGCTGCCTTATCGCTGTAAGCCATTTCTACCAGGCAACCATACAGGAAAGGATAAATATGAAAGTATTTGCGAGGTTGTTCCAAACCATAAGTCTAATACAAAGTGTGGACGCATAAAGCACCTTTACGATTTCCCCTCGCCGACCGATGTTTTAGGGCGGTCGAGAAGGGTGTTCAGCCGAGTGGAACTATCTCTATTAGTACAGGTCTCAATGCAGGTAAGGTTTGCACCTTGCTGCTAACGTATTTTTGTTGGGGTTTGAAATATTACAAATATAAGAAATCTCTAATATATGTATTACTTTGGTTAGAAATTTTATTGGCGCTAATAAATAGCCTGTAGCCATATTTAAATCTATAATATAAAAGCGAATAGTAATAGGTGTTGGTAAACGCATTACTCGATAACAGCGGCCTAAGGCATGAGTGAAAAACTATTTAAAGCAGTTCAGAAGTTCCGTAGATCATCCCGTGTATAGTCACAAACTCGCAGAATATCGCTTTGTTGGATTAGTTACTAAATATTGGTAGGTCTCTTTATTTCCTTCTTCCAAATATTAATTTATTTTTATGCACATTTTATTATTTAAAATAACCAATAAAACAGTTAATCATTCGTTATATTTAAATACAGTTATACAGCGTTTCCCTGAACATAGTAATAACTAATAAATAATAACTATTATTTATTATGTACGATCAATTTCGATTAATCAATTTCTGGCAACCGGAAGCTAGTGAAATAGTTGCGGATTTGATACGCGGTTTGGCGATTACGGCTTCCGGAATCACTACAAATACATAGTAATATGAAATATTGGTAATTAGTGAATATTTGTGGCACGTGAGGGAGTGTGGTTATAATACGTTTTAAGATAATAGCTCGTAGCACGTGTAGGTTAAAAACTTGGGAGAATAAGAGAATCCTGCTATTATATAGTATATAACATAACACATGTGATATACTAATAATTACTGTAACAAATTTTAAGCGTATAAAGAAAATACATATTGTTATAACTTATATATAAGTGAAATATAAAATAACTAGTGCCTGTTATTCCTTAAAATACAAGTTAAATATTTAGATTTAAGTAATTTGCTGCGCCCTTGCAGGGTGATGAATTATATAGTTATAAGGAACCGTGTACATTGTGCAATATAAATAAATAAATAAATATATCAAAGTAGCTTCTTTCTGTCTGTCCGTATGTATGTATGTTAGTCTAAAACTACACGATCGATTTTCATTCGGTTTTTTTATTAGATAGAGTGATTCAAGAGGTTTATGTGTAGGTATAATACATGCAAAATAATGTATTCGTTCCCACCCGCTGGTCCCTTTAGCTTTAAATTTTCCTTTTGAATCATATAAGATAACACAGCCAATATGTTTTTAAGGACAAATCACTTCGCAAAAAAATATATCATTCCTGATTTAATCCTTACTAATATTCTAAATGTGAAAGTACCTAGATATGTTTGTTATGCTACGCTGTCTCGCAAAAACTACTGGACCGATCATCATGAAACTCTGTACACATATTCTTGATGGTATCAGAATGAACATGGCTACATTTTATTTGAAATAAAAAAAAATCTTGAAAGAGAAAGAGATCTTGTAATCCGAGCGAAGCCGCGTGTCAAAGCTTAGTGGACCATAATTGTAACGTTGTATACGTCTTTTTAGTAAGCACCTCCAGTGTAGCATGTTGCCCAGACAAAAGTGATTAACCGACAACATTAAAATGTCCAATTTCTTGTTACGGTACTAATTTAAGTCGAACTTAAAATTGGTAAGATATACAGAAGCTATACAGAAAAGAAAATTAAAAATATATTCTTTATTAAACTGTAGACTATATACCTACAAATGAAATTACACAAAATATACAAGACGTTTATACATGTAAACGGCGACCCTAACATGACTTGTACCCGCAACCTGGACTTAGTTTAGTAGCTTTTAATATATCTGTATGAACGCGATAATCTTTGAAAATATGTATAATCGTGTTCAAAATACTGTTGCATAGATTAAATTCCTAAACAACCTTAACATGAACTAAAAATAATATTAGTTCGCAGCGAAACCCTCAGAGCGTGCCAGTTGATCCTACAATACGTCTGAAGTCTGATCTCAGTCACGCTTGCCTGAATATATGCTTATATGCATAGTGCATGCATGTTTTATTAGAGCACG
>DWAJ01005392.1:0-11569 GCA_018238005.1 Eurema mandarina | reverse complement strand
AATATTGTTCTTCGCAACTCCCGATTCCCGAAAGTTGGTAAACAAATTGAGCCCTTATGAAATATACATTGTTTGATGGACGGAAACCGAGCGGATGTTTTTAAAGGGCACGCATAGAATAATAACATCTAGAACCACAATATGAGCACACAAACTGAAGCCATTTCAAAGTAGACAATTTTGTCTACTTTCATAGAACGTCGTCGCAGTGCATCGCATCAAAACTCTTCGGTATTATATGTTTTTCCTAGATTTAAAATTTTCCATATAGAGTAAATTTGTTATAGCAGAAATATTATCGGTGGGTTTGTGTGTGTGTTATCGAGTATCAGAACGTTTTTTTACACTTACATGTATACAGTTTTGGCTTCATTTAAGACGAAACGGTTATTAAGAGACTATTATTTATTATCAGTCTATGCGTTGTACGTCTATGGGGGCATGCACGTTTTTGAGGAAATGTCTGAGTATCTTTTTTGTTATCGCGGCCAATTGGGCAGAACTTTTGTTTGATCGTTAAAAAATACGTCCTTTCTTAGTTAGGATGAAAAAAATATAAAGTCCTGGACAGTACTCTGTCCTCTCGGAGTTTATTTCTTTCAAGAAACTATTTACATCTTTGAATATTATAACTGTAAATGGTTTCGGTAGCACTGTCTTATTTCAAAATTTTATTAGCCTATTATAGAAGCTTTACACACTCTCAGAAGAATAGCTATTCATAAACAAAGAAAAAATCTTAAAAAAAAGACTCAGAGAAAGTCGATTTATGGGCTGGATCCAATAAGATACATAATTTTTTTTTTATATTTAATTCACTAATGATTCTCATTCAAACTAAATCACCAAAAAAACATTGAAAAGAATTTTAAAACCTTTTTTCTGTGTAGGCCAGACGGCACATTAATCTTAACTAAGGCGAAATTAATGAATTGTTTCGACGTAAAAGTAAAAATATTATTTCGTATAAATCTCTAGAGTTTCGACTTTTAATTCTAGAAATGGTTACCTAGAACGGTGAAAGTCATTTTGTTTCATTGTATGTCTTGTTCTTACGAAGAATTTATTTTTTTCGTTAAAGTAATTTGATTTATGAGGTTTTGTTGAAACGCTCTTTAAAAGTCACCCTTGTTTAAAAATACTTTATTAATGAATTTTTAAGGTACGAGAAATGATTTTTAAAAATTCCAGCAACACAATGTTACAGTATTCATTAACGATGATGACTATTTACCATCAGATGTCTTGTCTGATCGTATGTATGCCTATAATAAAAAAAAAGTTCTGGATTAGACGTACAACATACTAGAATAAAAGCACCCAAAACAACAGTCCAACAAGGCTCTCAACAAACCAAAAAATATCACAGAAAAGACTTTTAAGTATTAACTAATGTGATACAATTTCCAAAGAAATTTAAGTATCAAAAATAATTTTTAACCAAAAAATAAACCGACTTCAAACTAAAAAGCATACTAAATGAAATTCAAAATTAAAATTTCTATATACTAAATGAAAATGCGTATTACTTTGTGGGAAGCAAATTTATTTTTTGCTTTTTAGTTTGAAGTCGGTTTATTTTTTGTTAAAAATTATTTTATTTTACAATTTTTAGTGGTGGATCGATCAATGATGCTTCTCGAATGAAGAAACGCCGGTCACTTGAGTCGGAAAGTGGTTGTCCTTTGTTAAATGCTGTAATTTGTTGAGGAATTCCCTCAATTGTCTCTGGTCTCCATCATCAGATTTACTGCAAAACTTCATTATAACGCATACGGGTGCAAAGCTTTCATCGAAACAAATGAATTAAGTCCAAACACAAGGTAGCTACTGTATACCGTTGAGGAGGTCTTTACGCTATCCCACGTCTTCAGCATCAGACCTCTTATGGTAGACACAACCCATCTAGATGTAAAGTCCTTATCAATACAAAATAATGAAGCCCAAACACAAGGTAGCTACTATAAATCGTTGAGGATTTCCCTCGACTGTACCTTGGCTCCATCATCAGACCAACTCCAGGCTATTGAAATTAAAGTGTTTACATAAGATACTTATCGAAAAACTTATAAACGCACTAGTCGTCCATACAATTTTTGAAAGTTCCCCTCGATTTCTCTGGTTTCCCATCATCAGATCCTGACTTCCTTAAAATGGGACCACCTCGGAGACATTTTCTTTCCAACAAAAAAAAATCATCATAATCGGTTCATAAACGACGAAGTTATCGGTGAACATACATAAAAAAAAAATATTATATATACAGACGAATTGAGAACCTCCTCCTTTTTTTGAAGTCGGTTAAAAATAGATAACGATTCGTTTATTTTTCATATATTATTATATAATATATATTCTACACAATATTACATTTTTACTTCCTATGAAAGCTCAATATTATATCGTAGTGTAACCTACGCAGTTATTTCTAGACCGGTTAATATGAGATTTCATTTCCATTACACATTATATTCATGAAGAAGGTTTTAGGCAAAGGTATATTCACACCTTAGGCTTAACCAGGTCAGCCTATAACCATAAATAAAAAGGAAAAATTAGGTATTTATTTGTTGAGGTAGGTAACTTACACAAAACGTTCTAATAAATTATGTAAAACAGAATTCAAGCGAGGCATCAAATTAAATTCTAAGCACGTAATTGATCTTACAACTATGAAACTAAATAAACTAGAATAGTTAGCTGGTTTACTTTGCCCGGGGGTTTCGATCATCAACGGTAAATAGCCTTCGTTATACTTTCATAATAATTTAAATGGTATGTATTGATAGTAGTTTTCCGTATTCTCTGCAGCACTTTATAATGAACCGATTTAAGTGTGCATAATAGAGTGGAAAGAGAAGATTGTGGTATCAAATAGATTATACTAGTTATTTTTATTCTTGATTATACTTGATTCGTGTTTACAACACGAGGCAGCATTATGCAAATAAACCTAGCTTTGCAGTTTTTTTTGGTAAAAATGCAACGTTGTATTGTTGATATACTTTAATATTCAAGTTTTTATATAGTTGTGAATGTAGTTAGTTTATTAATAAGGCAAGTAAAGAATATCAATTTTTTCTATGAGGTAGAGTACTACTCTCTCACGATAAAACGGCGATAATGGCATCTTACTAAAGATGCGTATCCTTCGGTAAATAAGAGCACGAGAAACCTTTTTTCCTTTCCACTCTCCCTTTGAAAGTCCGGCAACGCATTCGTTAGTTAGCTTTGCGACAAAACTCCCGTTCAGTTACTCGCCATCACATAAAAACGTGGTAATACTCGTCATAGACATTTTCTAACATATTTTCCCGTGCGATGTATCACATTTTTCTACATCGCTGACATATAGACATTATTAAACGCTAGCGCCATTTAAAATCCTATGACGCAGTCGATAAAGTACGTAATAATCGTCAGTTTTACGATCAATCTCTGTTGCGTTAAAGTGTATGTCCATTGTACGGTCACAGAACTAATAAGGTTTTGACCTACTTTCAGAATAAATAGTCTTGGGGTCGCGGCGGATTCATTTAAAGTTATTCAACTATTACATTTAAAATAAATCACATTGAATTAAGGACCTATTTGATATTATACCGGATACTATATATATGATTTAAGACACTTAAAGAACACGAAGGCTAAGTATTAGAAGAAGAAAAATGTGTGATCCATACAATTTTCATTTGTTTTTTTTTGTCTGTAATTTCTAAAAATGCTAATTTTATTGAACGATAACATCGATACGGATACTACTTAAAATTCAAAGACCTAAATAAGCACTGTTTCTTATGAAATATTTATATAATTACCAATGCAAATTACATTTAATTTTGATAGGTAAAGCTAATGAATATTTACTACCCATTCGTTTTTCTGCGTATCGTTCTTGAATTAAATTTAACTTTAAATTATATTTTTTATTTATTTATTTATGTATTTATTACATAAACATGGAACTGTCGTCGCATGATAATACATATAAACACAACATTAATAACTGAACGAGACAGTAACCCAAAATAGTGTACATATCATCGTACTATTTAAACAACTTCCTGCTAATTATTAAAATTTAACTAATATAAACCGAAAGTGGGGGGAATATGATGGTAAACATCATCATATTAGCCGTGTACAGTAGATACGTACGTACGAGAGGTGGTAGATATATATTTAATTAAAACTACAGGTTTCTGAAAGCGACTAAACGTTAGTTGCTATATTTATAAAAAAAATATTTTATTAAAACCGAAGTTTCCGCTATACATAAAATAAACACACGTTACAATAATACAGCATGTATAGCATGTCAGTTACGTTCTATATCTATAAGCTTGCTACGAAATGTGAGCGTCGTAGCCCACGCTCGTAGCGCTACGTGATCTACGGGTGTCGAATTATCCGTAGCTTTGTAGCGAAATGCCGAGTGAAGCCTTGTTATTGTAAGCCCTTTTCTTTGAAATTGAATTCTTATCCAAAAATAAATCGCTTCTTCTAAGAAATAAGGTTAAAAGACACAAAAATAGTCATTCGTTAATCGAAAAGTATTACGTATTGAGTTACCTTGGATTTGAAAGATATAAAAACGATTATACATTTTACTTTTGTTATTTAATACAACAAAACTACAATGGCATTTTGTCAACAATTATTGAAGTATAAATGAAAGAAATTATTGATCGTTGCTCTACTAGTCCGGTCAATTTAGACCAAAAAATGGGAGTAAAGTTACATAAAGTCCCAACAGGCTGAATTTCTGTGAAATTGTTCAAAACATAATTATAATCAATGTCTAGAAGTTCCCCATCATTCCCCTGTATGGAAAATTTTTTATTCAAGGTCAAAGGTCAAAAAAATGAGATTTTCGCGATTTTCAGCAAAACGGTAAGTTTTATCACCTTAGACAGAATTGTAGATCATAAGTTTATCTTAACTTACAGAAATAAGTATAAGTCACTTATGGTATATGAAATTATAATATGTGTAATCATCATTTCATAGTATAAAACAAAGTCGCTTTTTACTGTCTGCTTATATGCAGTCTCTTATATCAATCTTTAAACTACCCAACCGATTTTATGCGGTTGTTTTTATCAGATAGAGTGACTTTAGAGGAACGTTTATGTGTATAATACATGCATAAATGCGGGCTAAACCGCAGGTCGCGGCTAGTAATTAAATGCACAGCTGGTACCTTAGCATTTTGTTCCATGAGAGCGTTTCTCAGCTTTTCTTGTTGCATACTCTGTTCCGCTGCGTTCAAATTCTGTGCGTAGTGAGCGCGAAGGTAGTCGATGTTGAATTTTATTTCTTGCAAAAATGCAATTGCTTCTTCCTTTGTCATCTAGAGATAAATTTAATTTTATGAAAATTGGATAGACGAGGCTGCCAATAAAGTGACAGAATTTATTTAATACTAGCTGTGCCCGCGACTTCGCCCGCGTAGAAAAGTGACTTTGGGCAGCATGTTTTAAAATGCCTAAACCGCGCCATCAAACGTTCAGCAAGTTCAACGTGATTCTTTAAATTGCCATAACTTTTTTATTTATCAACCGATTGACATGAAATAAACACTAAATGTTAAGCGAAGCTTACTACAATATATAATTAAAACCCCATCTAGATAGGATAAGCCGTTTCTGAGATTAGCGTGCACAAACAAACAGACAAACAGACAAAAATTCCAAAAATCATTGCTTTGGGTTCTATTGCATTAATAAAGGTCTCCTATAATATTTTTTCTCATATATCTTCAATGTACAGACAACGACTCCTTACGTTTTTATTATATGTATATAGATAATATTATCCTCGTAAAACATTTTCGAATAAAATAAAATTTAAAATCTACATGTAAAAATAACTCTGTAATAAAGTTTTAAAGACTATGTTTGTAGTGCAAAATTTACCCAAATTAAAAGCTCTGATTTTTTTATTAATCTAAGTCTTTCAAGTGTAGGTATAGAGGAAGCCAAAAAAAAATAAGCAAAGTTATGAATTAACTTTTATTTTCCTCTATATTTAAGTATTAAATTTCATAGTGCATACCATGCCTTCTTGCAAGAACTCTTCAATGGCGTTAGTAACTCCGTGTTCGTCGCCCGTCCAGAATACGTACTCAGCCATGTCTAGAGGGGAGTACTGTACCCCAGAGTACGATGCATAGTGGTCCATCTACGTGAGAATAGCATCATTATTCGATTTCATTCATGAACCGCAATGATATTATAGTTAATAGATATTATGTTATACACCGACAAATCAACCGAAAAAAGTGTTCCGCACAGCAGCGGCACAGATACATAATTCAAAACGATAGGAAAGAGATAAATGATAAAACCAACAAGAAAAAAGAGATAGTTAGTTTTGTCAGTTGCTCGTGAATGCACTAGCAACCAATCACCTAAAGGCAAGACGTCCTAATTAGGATGTTTTTGCGTCTTCAAAATTTTGCGCTTATAACATATCTATTTAGTATTATATCATTGATGAACCGTATATATAACAGGTCAGAATTCGATATGCTAATGTTTAATATTCATAGATAAAGATCTAATAATCAATTAAATTGTTCCTGATAAAATTGTCAATGTATGAAAATAAAACTAAAGAAATATGTTTTGACTGACCATTTTTAAATTTTTATTTTTCATATTTTATGCTTCCAATTTAAAAATGAATATTTTGTTTATAGATGTTTTTGTAAGTAAATATTAATTTCTAGCTCTAATTCATAACCATTCTTCATTTATCATCTTGCAACGTTTCAACAACAATGTATAATTTGAAATGATCCCCATTAGTTGCTTTCACTACAAAATACAAATGCATCAGACAATATAACACACGTTTTACGATCACTCACGTCTGTGTCTCGTAAAATAACTTAACGACGACATTACTTCAAAATATTATTAGCGTAAATCTATTGTTAGAACAATGTTTGTATTCTATTTATGTAGATGAACGTTTTCCAAGAATTTCATAGCTAAACTAGGAATTTCTTTGATATTGTATTTCAGACGAAAGAGCAACCTAAATGACGTATAAAATCATTGAATATAAAATATATGTATTTTCTGTTACTTTGGAACTTATCGCCTTATAACATTTCATTTGTAGTGGTTTAATTTTTAAACATGGTAAAAACACTTTACTCGGTCCACAACTTGATTGTATTTGAAAAAAAAAAAATGCAAATATTATTACCGGTTTCGCTATTTGTAAGGTTTTTAATTTACTTACTCCACAATTTTTACACTTTCGTCATAAAAATTGTAGAACGAGTGAAGCGTTTTGTTCCTTAAACATTTAATTGTATTCCAACAAGTAACAATACTAAGTAAAAAATGCATATCGACTAAGAATTAATAATCTTGTAAGACCGGAACGAAACATCCATGATCTAACATACTACTTACTAACTATATATTTTTTATGATGTTGTTGACACGGCGTTAAGGCTAAAATCCCTTATAAAAAAAAAATATACTACTTACATTATTCCTGAGTTCCTTATTAATGTCAGCATTGAAAGCTCTTCGTACCGCTGTGTGTACATTTTGAGTAGACGTCACAGAACCAGGTTGGATAAGTCTTGCTGCACCGTGGAACACCTGATACAATTGAAGTGTTTTATTAACATTCGAACACTAAGCCTTACTAAACATATTATATTAAGAATTGTAGACGAAAAAATATCGTTTCTCTTCCACGTAAAACTACTAATCAGATTAAGATCAAGTAACTTTTGATGAAATATTTCATACGAAAGACTAATAATAATAGGAGTATAGTCTTCTTTATGACCGTTCTTATCGACCATGGAATTGCCTAAAGACCTGTGTCAATTTAGACCAAATTGATAAAGATGATAAAAAACGAAGCTCAGCTGTGAGTTCTAGTTCTTAAATAATGGAACATTTTTATACATAGGAACCTTAACTATTGTTCGTGTGGTGTTATAACCCCAAACTATAGAATAACAAAAAAAAAATACTACAGCGCTTGGTTATATCAGAAAAACATCTATATCTATATACTTATAGTATTAAAATAATGTTCATAAAAGCGTACTAAAAATAACCCCTAAAACGTTATTACAGAAATTAATTAAGACCCAACGATCGTTATCTTAATTACAAATTAAGAATAGCTGAATTTAATGTGGAATCCTAATTGAACACCAACACAATAAGAGGTATGTTATAATATATGTGTCTCTGTATCGGTATGCTTGTTCAAGACAAAGCTCTTAAACAAAGAACCCATACAAATCTGACGGTTCCCCTTTTTTTTTTAATCCTTAATAATCTCAAACTGCCCTAAGTCTAAAATGCATTTAATATGGTAACATAATTTATATTATATTATAAACTATATAAGTCTAAATTGTATTTTAAATAGATACAGGCTAATGCATGCTTCTACATAATAGTCAAAACGCCCACGAGTAAACAGTTACAAGGAAACTACGAGAACTTTCGATATAACGGCGCCAATATCTTGTTGTCACGCGATGGGAGCGTAAATACGTGTGAAACGAACGCAATTGCTATATTAAATGTATTCGATCCAGTCAATATCAGAATGTCTGAAATTGATACGGTTTGGAAACGGTTGCTCCTTTACTTATGTAGATTCGGTTGTTTAACTTTCTATTTTCTATATTAAAAAGCTATTCTAAATATAAAAGTCCGATATGGTTGGTCCGTTTACTATTAGGTGATTTTCCTACATGCAGTAAAATTTTCTTTTTAGCTATTTTGGGAAAAAGTGTGTCTTATTTTATACATAAATAACTGATTTTCTTATCATAATAATCTTACTGCGCTCATTGTAGCTGTTGACGGTACCCACTTCTATTATTATCTTGAACGATATGTTTACGAACGTTTGCACTGAATTTACTGAACTCATGATCAGTCAGATACTACTTATACATACTTTAGAAGTATCTAATCATAAACTAACCTTAGTAGTTTGTTCTTCGGTAGGCGCGGCTGTTGACGGTACCCCCTCTACGATAACATGGCTGCCGTCTTGCACTACAGTTTCATGAACCCCCTTGGCTGGGACATCCACATGTGTTTCCGAATGAATATGAGGCTTCTCATCGTTGACTGAGTCCGCTGATGCATGCTGTTCTAGACGGGAGACCAGTTCGTCGTTCGTTTGCAGCGTGTCTAATTGGAATATTTGATGAAATTAGCAAATTATGCTGCTCCTATCCTACTAACTAGGTTATATAAAACGAATAAAAAAAAGACAAGATTTGAGTCTCTTATTGCAGTTAGACCATAATGATAAATGTTACCATTGAATTATTGTTTTCGTTATTGTGACGTATTAAGGACAATGGAGTGACGGTGAAAAAGTTTAATTTGTGATGTCAAAATTTAGTTTAAAAATTTAAGGGAGATATAAAACAATAAGCATTATATAATTCAACAATTTGTTTACTTTATCTACTTACCAAGTTGGTGATACTAAATGTGTTCGCTCTTGGCATCGGGATTCCCGTTAATTTCCTCTTCTACAAAGTATATAAATATTTAAATATATGTTAAATACCTACAATTTAATATTGACACTACTTAAATGTAAATTTTAATGGGTATCTCTATGTTGTAAGTATACGACTACAAAATTATATCAACACATTAAATATAACGAAACACATAAACACTAAAACATTTCAGTGGTAAAATTTATGATCGTTCAATTATCTAAATTACATTTATTTCGTTGTTAAGATATTTTGAAATTTCGAATGTGTCGATTTTCGTAGTCGACTTTATACGATGTATAAAAGGATAATATTGACTTCGAAAGAACCATAAGAGAGGCTTATTAATATAAAACGTACAGCGGTCACGTTTTCATAATGCTTATATAAAATAGATTATTAGGGAACGTATCACAAAGGCGAATTTAACGGATCAATAGCTATGGTATTCTTATCGGAGGCTATAAAACTGCTGATAAATAAAGCTTTATCGTGCAAAATAATACGGCCCAGTATTGGATGTAACGCCCCAACGAATATTACTTTGGAAACTGACTTATAAGCCTATTCTGGTCTCTATTTGTACCCTAATATTGTATGGTATTTGGTAAGGCAATACAATTGCGAATCCAAAATAATTATCCCTATCAACGTGTTAAATGCAAAACTAGCTATGTCCAAGTTTATGTCTGTTTGTTATGGTTTCAATCCTAAACCATTGAACCGATTTTGATAAAATACAGTTATAGAGATAGTCTAGAACTTATTAAAGACCTGTCATTGTGAAATAAATAAAGGGGTTACAAAATTTGACAATGTCAAAAAAAGATATTAAAAAAAATGACATACTTATACTTGCAGGATGTGAAACTGAGTATTTAACGGGATACCTAGTATATTTAAAAAAGATACAATGGCAAATATAATGTAAGGTAACTCACCTATTTTCAGCTTCTCCAATTGTTCTACAGGTATATCCTGAAACAATTGAAAAATTTTATCCCTTTCCATTTGCGATAAATAAACCTTGACTATGAACATTTTTCACGGATACGATAAAAACGTTACCAAAATAAATCACCTTGAATCTAAGCTTACTGGCAAAAATGTATATATGTCACCGGAAGATAACAAGAACAGCAAATTTATAAATTTCCTAGGAAATTTTGAAAGCATAATTTCCTAGGAAATTTATAAACCTTCGTGGGATTCTAAACGGGAGATAAATTGTATTGTTTTACAACCATATTTTTACAAATTTATAAACTTACCGAACTCTTGCGTACAAAAATATGTAACCAATAACCAAACGCCATGTGCGCTCTGATTGGTTGAATAACATTCAACGTCAACCAGTGTGTGTAACAGAGCAGTGTGTCAATATCTGTATTTTAAAAATGCGTTAAATTAAAAGCTCTTCTGTGATTGGTCGAAGCATAATAATAATAATAATAAAATAATATAAATTTGCGAAAATGTGGTCGTAAAATAATACAATTTATCTCTCGTTTATAATCCTACAAAGGTTTCTAAATTTCCTACGAAATTTATAAATTTGCTGTTCTCGTTATTTTCCGGTGACATCTATATGATTTTTTTGACGACTGTACCTGTTATTCAATTAGGTAGTTATATAATAATAATATGTAACCGTAAAATTGTAAATATATAATATGAGTTATAAGACTTGGAAACTTTACAACTATTGAATGATCTTAAACGTTATCTAAAAACAACCGATAAATAACTGAAACTAAAAAAAAATGTTGTAAAATATATTGGCGCCAAAATGAGAAAACTCAATTTACAATCAAATAAAAGTGACAGATTCCAAATTCAAATGTAATATTTTGTTATTTTTTCAATTGGTATCGTGTTTATGGCCATGCTTATTAAATATTTTAATAATTATCTCCTTTGTTAACTACGTTGGGTACTTTGGTAATACAAAAACATTTGGCGTGGGTAAATACCGGTCACATCTCGTCATAGTTTGCCTACCAGACTTTCTTCATTACAAAACCAACTTCTCCTTTAAATTAAAGCTTAACC
>DWAJ01005391.1:0-11572 GCA_018238005.1 Eurema mandarina | reverse complement strand
CGTAATGCTTTGGACAAAGCAGATTGTGTGGCTGCAACGACATGTCTGTATTGATCTATATTTTTAGTTTTGACGTTCATAAATATCACAAGGTGATTTAAGTGAATAAATTATTTTCATTTCATTTTCATTTCATTTCATTTCATTTATTTGGCTGCTAATGCAGATATCGTATAAAAAAAACTTTATTATGATTGACCTGTACCTTAAAAGACTATTAAAACGATTCTTTCAATGTGTATATGTTAGAAAATATTAAGTGTATAGACATAGGGTTGCATTTGGATTATTAAGTAAATACGAATGCTAAAATGACCGTCCTACCAGTGCGAACAAACTTCACACAACATGACACTGGTCGGTATAAATCTGACATAGCTCATGAAACTTTACGCCAGACCCATGGGCCATCCTACAAGGATTTCCCACTATAAAAAGGTCACACTTGATTTGCGAACTGTAATTAAACTCGAGTATAAGCAGATTACGTAAGTCTAAAGTTTGCCGCAACGAGCTATGTCAACCTTACTCGTGGCAGACAACCCCTTTGTAATACGTTTTAGCAAGCCTTTCAGTTCCACTTGATACATGGCAACCGTTTCGCTTTTGACGTCCGGTGATTGATATAGGAGACTTTATAGTAACTAGAATATAATATATTACGTTTAACATTGTAGGGAACGTTAACTTTACTGTTCTATTTTTAAAATTTCACGAGGTAGAATGTATATGTTATACTAGCTGTTGCCCGCGACTCCGTCCGCGTGGATTTTCATATAAACTTTGACCCCCTCTTCCCTCCCTTATAATCATTTGTTCCTAGATTTTTTCATACAAATGTTTTCCCGCTTTCTCCCATTCCCTTGGGAATTTTGCAAAATCCTGTTGCGATTAACCTTTAAGTTTACTAAGGTACCTGCATGCCAAATTTCAAGCGTCTAACTTAAGCGGTTTAGATTTTTCATACAAAAGGTTTTTCCCGCTAATTCCCTTTCCCGCGGGAATTTCGGGAATTCCTTTCTTAGCGGATGCCTACGTCATAACATCTACCTGCACTGCTAATTTCAGCCCGATCCGTCCAGTGGTTTGGGCTGTGCGTTGATAGATCACTATGTCAGTCACCTTTGAATTATATAGATATAGATAGATTTCGAAACACCCAAAAGAATATACTCTATAAAAATTATATCACCCCAGAAAATCGTGATTCATAGCCACGCGCGGTACCCTATGTTATATAAATATGTAATGCTAACTCAAAGTGTACATACTAACAACAAATAACACAAAAGTACCACCACGTGAATAAGAAATAAGCGCTTAGTCTAACGCGGTCTACTGAAGTCCGCAAAGGCCATTGCTTTCAATTTTAAAAATGCTCTTTTCTTGATTGGCCCGTTACGGCCATTACTTAACTTTCTAAGGATGGTAGAAAGTCGTTCTGGAAAAAATAGCCAACTAGTTATACTGAGAGCAGCTGCAAAATAAATAGCGCTCCTTAATCACATTTAAGTGCTCTAGTGGTTGTTTGAATCACCGATCTTTGTACGTTGCTTCTGAGCAGTGTAAAATAAATTCTAATTACACTGTTGTTATTTTAAATTATAAGAGTATATGAGATAAAGCAGTGTTTTTGATGTTTGACCATTATATGTCAATGATTAGGGTAAAAACATTTCATCCCTCCTAAGTCCTAAATAGAAGTACCTCGTGAAATTTTCTTTTACCCAACTGTACTGAATACTACATTAAAAATAAACGAGATACACTCTTAATTAAAATATTAGTGGGAATTACAAACGCAAATATCCACGCGGCCTTACGCCTTAAATATCACTAAATACGTCCAATTTAATAAGAACAGAAAGGTAAGCTCAAACATTATATTTCGTCGTAAAACGTAACAAGCTTATAAAACCACAACATAATCGCGAAGGGTCTCCGCATTGTCCCCGAGGTACCATTCCGTGTTGCTCGCCCCGAAAATTACACGACCTACGTAATTTTGAGCTTTTTCTTTGTTATTCTTTGAGACTCGAGAGGCCCGCCATGTTATGATCTCATTTGAGTTATGAGGAAAAAACTCTTAGAAGGTCCCCATCCGCGAAATCATTGTCTAGGATTAGATGTCTGTTGTAAATTACGCGTTTTCAGTGGTAAATTATAGTATCGTATTTGTTTCTTAATTCTTAATTTTTTCCTTTGTGATTTAATAGTTATCATTCCAATAGTGTTTTTATCACACATTTCTATAAAGACTTTTCCAGCCATCCAATTATTTTTTCTTAGTACTATCTTATAATTAATCATAATAAATTTGAGCTCAAAGACAAACGTAAAAGGTAGACAAACTTGTCAGAGTCATTCCATCTTCGTGGCTTTAACGATACCCCCAGGTCACGGCTTCAGACAGATTTTACGACATTCATTTCATAACTTAATGTTCTTTGAAATTGTTTCTCTAAATTTTGTAGCACCTTCACATAGATAGTATATAGTTAAGCTATAATCTGAAAAGAGTAAAATTTTACTTCAGATCACATTTGTGCAATATTGCACAATTTTGTGTAGCTTTAGACAAACATACGTCATCGAATTTTAATAAAAAAATCAAAGTCCAAGATTTTATTCTCTGCAATATATAAAATATTACTCGGATAATCGAAAGTAGGTCCAAAAGATAAGATATATCAGTAGTCCTCAACAAATAATGTAAACAACAGACGTTAAAAATATTAGTAATGTTTAGATGTTCCTAGTCTAGAAACAGCCGAACCTATAATATGAAGTAATATTCTTACTATGTATTAAGTGAGTAAGTGGTAATCTGGTTAATATGCATACAGTTGCAATTTTGAAAGATCTAGTAGGTATTGCGTAGAGCTGTCCTCGCGCATCTAGCGAACGGATGAAAGCGGCAAATCTGTTGTAACATTGGCTTAACAGCCTGCGCTTATTGTGGGTCAAGTCATAAGAGACCTCTTTTAAATAGTCCTTTGATGAAAATATAAAGAATGCTCCTGTAGTCTGCATAGAAACCGAAGAAACTGATTAAAAAATGATTCGTAAGATATGGAATGTTATGCTTGCTTATCAGCAGTGAGGCAGAAAAGATATTATATTAACCCGATGTTTTCAAAGTTTTGTTGCTTCCGTATTTCAGTATCAATTTCAGAGGAGACAAAAATTTGAAAGTAATTAAAGTCAAAAAGACTTTCCTTGTCCTAAATTCATTACAATTGAACACTTATATATTAAAGTGAAAAATAAATGTATAAATATCATTAAATATTTCATTTTTATATGTTTCCTTAAGACCAAACTCGCTATTTCGGATCACTTGGAGTGCATAAAAGCACTCTGCGCTAACAGCGACGTCCACTAAAATCACAGACCACTCGGGCTGTGAAACTTTTCCTGACATCTACGTAACAATTGAACGCCAACTCTCGGCACCTATTGCTTTCTGGATTGCTGAATAATCTTAGCTGACGAGGAGTATAGTTCATATAACTAACGTTATGATATCTGATTTAGTTCATTTTTAATCAACTTCAAAAAAGGAGGCGGTTTTTTTATGCTCTAATTTATGCTTTTTTTATTTTAAACATGCTTCTTCATTTCATTTTATCAAAACATATGTTATAATAAAATGAAAAAAAACATTGGGTATATCATAATGCTCTATTATAAAAAGCGAGCAAAAATTCACATTAAAAATATTCTCTCATTTAAATAAATCCTCCAAACTGAAACGGTAACATGTGGCGGCATATATGAAATTTAAATAAATTCAGATCCAAGATCTAATATTAAATTTAGAAAAATGATGCTCTTCTGAAGCCATATTTCAGTTATTTTTATATGAAGAATATTACTTGCTCGGTATGAGCATAATATGTTATATAAACATTTTACGTTCTACGTTCATTTCAGATAAAAATCTTTTATACGTATAATATAAAGAAGACATTTTTGAGATTGTACAAGCTGGAGGGTATTTCCAGAATCTACTTAACCAAATTTGAAAATTATCGAACTGGAAATATAATAAAATTTATAAATAAAATACCTGGATAATAAAATAGTGCTCTCAAATAAACGTTCCACATTGTTAGAAATTCGTTAAATATGTACTAACGTTTTAAAATCAAACATTAGGAAAGAGGAAAATTGAAAAAAGAGGGAAAATGGTAAATGGGAAAACGAGAAAAGGATTACGTAGTAATTTCTTAAAGATTATATAAGGATTTCCTCCTGAGTTTTAAATTTTGAATTGAAAATTGAAATTTAATTAAATATCTAACGAGAAGGGGCGTTCGGCCATGCATTGCATCTTAGACACTAGAAGCAAGTAAACTTTAGTTAAAATAAACTAAAATCTAAAAAAACTCAAACGCTTTTTGTGATTGTTCCTATAGGAAGTAAAATCAACTTTTCAACTGTCAAAAGGTTTTCCTTATAACGGGTCTCGTATATCATAATCTTTCAATTTCAAACGGAGTGATTGACGGGAGGCTTTATGAAACACATCAAATTAATATATCTGAACAAAGTATAACTCAAAAGACACACTCAAATTGTTGTGTTCTCCCAAATGTCTCCTCTTTGTATTTAATTATTCAAAGATTTTGTCGCTTCGAACAAACAGACGGCACAGTTCAGTGTTCAAACATTCTCGAGTACCACGTGTTTCCTCATATACTTCGTGTTTGGATATTAATTCAATTCGTGCATATACACTCTGGATTTGCTCTTATATTTATGAATATTTGTTTTGTAAAATACATGCTGTGTTGTGTGTTTTAAAGTTATAATAAGGTTAAAACAAAACTAAGGTTGTTATGCAAGTTAACAAAGTTTGGCATATCTTTTCGTCTTTATAAAATATATTTGTCTTATTAGATTATCAATCAAAATTTATTTCTTCTGTAAACATACTATTACAACATAGACTATATACTCGTATAGTTTTAGATCTGACTGGCATAAGACGATGTGAATTTAAGAATACCTAGCACATCTTAGCTAAATCAAGTTTACATCTAAATATTTTTCTTATTTCTTTCTATAAAACCAATATAAATATATATCTCCTAAAAACGAACCTTTGAAACCAATTTCCAGCTGGCAACGTGGCTGGAAACAAGATAGATAGCCGTATAAATCTTCCGCGTGTCTAATTGACGGCTTCGGAGTAACGGCACCAACTACCAGCGCCCCTGATTTACTTACTTCATTATAAGAAGACCGCTCGTCATTGGCTTATCAAAACGTGCACTTTACTGCATTAATTGGTATCTTTATAGCTAGTAAATTACTCTTAAATAACTTTAATTCGTTGATTGTAAATTAACTACTAACTTATCAGAGTAACTAATTATCTTTCTTAGGCTACTTGTTCTAATGACTTCACTGAACTTGTATTAACGACCCAAAGTATAAATAAAAATGAAGGCAATCATCGTTGCCTCAAGCCCGCGAGTCACAAGTTTTGTAAGGGACTTTTTGATAAAGGAGACAAAGTCTTTTAGTGCCGATCGTTCTCAATTTATAAGTTGAAGCCTGAAGGCATAGCATGTTTCCCTCAATATCCACATCTATTTCCCTTACCATACAAAAAGATAGTTAAAAATATATGCTTTTCATAATTAAATTAACAGTGAAAAGAAACGTGTATCACGTTCTTTTGGTAAAAACACAACTCAATTATTTTAATCCCACACTAATATAAATATTTTTAATGAGAACATTATTTACACTGCAGTCTATTTTCGTCGCAAAAAACATTTATTTTAAAATATCTCACGTACATCATAGTAATGTTTTCGAGCTATACATCACTCCTTTAGTTTTAACGAGAATGCTTGGTATTTACTCATCGTAAAGGGGCTATAAATCGTAATTAAATACTTTATTATTTTTTCTACAGTTAAGACGTGACTGAAGCACAATGAAATCTGAAGTATTTACGCAACGTCGCGGTTGTTGGATGAAAGGGAATTTAATATGTGAACGCGAAATAAGTGTGCGTATGTTTATTGTCCTTGGACCTTATTTAATAATAAAATAAATAATAAATAATAATAAAAAAAATATTATTATTTATTTTTTATTTTTATTCAGTTACTAGCCATGACCCGGGGCTTAGCGCACTTGAAAACATTTCTATTCATACGTAATAGACGAAAAGAGTACCTAACTTTCTGTCTACTTATATGTTAATAGCTTTCTCCCTATTAAATTTGAATTGAATTATATGTTTTATATAGAAGTTAAAATTAAATCCTCACAATAATATATCCTCATTATTATGAGGTATTGTTTTAATACGATTTCAGTTAATGCGGTACATACAAAGTTATATCAAAATATTTTTTTTACTACTAGCATTTCATTTAATAAAAAAATATTTTACACAACATTATTTACTCAGTACATAGAAGTGCTATTTCTCGCCCGAAGTACCTACAACTATAGCGTTGCAACTTTAGTCCCAATGGGCTGTCAATAAGAACTAGAGAGTCAGTGAAAATGCTATAAATATAGCAATATTTATTCTACTACGTCTATTCGCGGTTCCGTCTATAAATAAAAAATATGGAATTAAAAAAAAACCTTTGTTTTTAGCCCTAGAGTTGAGTTAAGAGTGTTAATTATTTTCTTTAATATACTGGAAGGTTACGAATAAAATTTTAGACTTAATTCTTGGTAACTCGTTCAGGTCAACATTAGATGGAACTAATAAGTTATATTCTTGTAAAAAATTAAAAGAGGACGTGAAAAAATCTTTTATTTTTAATACTTCTGCATTTTAAGACGAAAAGACATTTAAAAAAATCACTCAATTGTAAATTGTCTCATAACAATCATATATTCCTAATTTGTTACAAATTTGTGTCACGGAATCCAAAAAACTCGATATTCAGTAAGAAACCGCACTGATTGCACAAAGGGGTCCCGTGGGGTCGAATTATCGTCACGTACAGACCCCACTTCGTTAGTCCACTGATGACATGTCCCAACACCCCATACGCTCATCATTCAACTAACATTCCTCTTTTTATATCAATACTGTTAGCATTTTTGGCTTATAAGGCTCTTTCGACTTTGTGACTATTTATTGCCTTATGTTTATACAACACACTGACATACATTAACACACACATAGAAAACTATACACAGATTAAATATAAACTACTTATTAGTATTTTATCTATAAGCCAGTTCAATCATCATTATAATTTTGATCAAAATTTGTGGTTTTAGATTTAGTTTTAAGCTTAATGCAGGTGTTAAATTGCAATTATCAGTTGATTATTAATAATTTGAGTATTGCAAATATATTATAAACAAAATGCGAGACATTCCAAATTAATAGTTTAATCTGGTAACTTTAGGAAATCATTATAATGTTGCAGTCTGCAAAAATACTTTACCTTCATCATAATTTGCATAGCGAAGTTAGTTTTAGAGAACATATTGCCATATCGCCAGTAGGCGAGTCCCCATCACGTCGGCGAGAATAAATCGCGTTGATTGCACAAAGCTCCTTCCGATCCCTCTCATTTCGTTATAGTTGCAATTGTCCCCTTTGAACGTACGTCTTATAATAAAAGAAAACTATCAAAGCCCGCGCTTTCCAGAAAAAGATATACGACGAGTACTCATTAAAACTCACCCAACGCTTTAATTAAGAAATATTATTTTAATGTTAATGGTTGAGGTAAACGACCTCGACATTTTTATAGAGGCGCCTTTCATTCTCTTTATGTAGGTACATAATATTATATTTAGGCAGCGGGCTGCCTCGAATAATTATGTATTCAAAAGGGCTTCTAATTAATATCGAGATATTTAATTAGCACCGAGCCTTTGTGTAAACTGAAAATAATATTACATAAATTATAACACCCAAACTTCGTTAAAAATTGAAACACCAAATTTTAACGGTGAATTTTCATTTATTAAGAGCACTCAGACAAAATTTGTTATAGCTCGGTGCAAATCACAAACAGCCAATGTGCGATCGATGTGCTGAATACAAATTTACAACTAATTCACAAATTATACGTTTAAAATAAATTTTCGGCGAATGTGTATCAAAATAGAGCCTTTACGTGTGTTTTGAATTAATTATCATACAAAGTATTAATCGGCACTTTGTTTGCTTAATTTTAGATTTCTTCAATTCAAACTGTGTTTGGAATTTAATAAATATAATTAAGAGTTGCTATTCAGATATAACTTTATGCAAAAAACATATTTAATTTAAAATATCCAACCCGTACAAAACCATTAAATATGTGTAAAATATATGAAGGTACGTTAAAAAGGTCATGAAAACGAATGGGATGTCAAGATAGGGTTAAGTGCGAAAGATTTGGGCGCCCGATCGCATTCAGCAATAAATTGAAAGCTTTTGTTTAATGTTGTAAAAAGCACTATTGAAAAAGTTATACTCAAACATGGTACATTGTAGAAAACTACATCGTAGACTCTTTTGCAGTGTCTTAATGGCACTGTAAACATCTCGAACCGTCTCATACAAATTAAATTGAATAACAGGGCAACAGCAATTTAATAGAGACGGATTATACTCGGAAAACAATAGACAAACGACAGGCCAATCGCGAACCGTTCGAGCTCGCCCCAGGTTGCCTGTGTACACCTGTAGAAACTAGGAATTGATTTAACCTGCAATAGTCCGGGAATTAAGCGAAGTAGTTAAAAACATCGTTAAGCATATTGTCAAAGGCGTTTAAGTTGGCTGAAGTGAAAGTTTTCACGTTACGAATACTTCAAAAGTCCATTACACGCTTGACGGCGTTTGCGTCGACCTTACAAGTTGTTTGTAATTACACAGACACAGCCCAAGATTTCATTTAAACTTTGTGACAGCAGCCGTTGGTGACAGTTCTCCACAATTTTTGAATATCTTAAAAAATATGCAGCCATATAGTGTGTGATTGATGATATGGCGAATATGTTGTTCAATTATCCTGTGAAGTAAAATACAAAGTTAACAAATCAAATTCAAAACGACGCCGTTTTCATTATTATATGTAAGTAGATTCAAAAAAAACTGATTTAGATAAAAACTTTTTTTAATCTTGCACTAATTTAATAAACAAAAGCTCATGCACTTAGTAATTTATAAATTAAATAAAGATAATACAAAGAATAAAAAATGTTTATTGTTATCAAGCGCTTTCAGGGTAACGAAATGCATTATGTGTGTAATTTTAAAAGGCATGCTGTGTGTTATCTATACAAATATTATAAAGAAGTAAAGTTTGTGTGTTTGTTAAATTGTAAGGGATAATCTTGGGATCTACTGAACCGATTTTAAAAATTCTTTCACCAATAGAAAGCCACAGCATTGCTGAATGTCATAGGCTATATAAAAAACCAAAAGGATAATTAATATTATGACCAACGAAGTGGGCTGGGGCAGCTAGTAATATAAGAGTGTGCGTTTTTTGTCACTCCGATTATTTTAAAGAAACAGTGGCATTCATGAAATACACATAGTAGTAGATAGTTTATGAAAATATATCACCAAATATACATTCACTGAATTTTCGTTATTGTCTTATACATTACTCTGCAGAAAACCTTATATATTGTTACCAAAACTATACGTTAACCAATAATTTACAGTGAATATTGTCTCGATAACTTACCATACATAGTATAAACTAAACACAACTAACGTCAGGCACTATGCCGCAGCAGAAGTCGATTGAATTAATAAGTTAGTAGTTCATACATATTAACTATTAAGGTACACCGTTCCTACATATTCATAGAAGCAATTTCCTAGGTTTGCAGTTTTCTTGTGTCTTTATTTATAGTACCCCAAATTCTTTGTGTGTGCAATTTTCTTGTTTAAATTATAAAATTTACTTAACTTTAACATGAATAGTAAGAATACTTTTTTTGGTTGTACTAGAATTATTTAAGAATATATGATCTTAAATAAGTTTATAAGAAAGAAGCTCAGATGATATTCTTTCAAAAATATTCATTGAACTATAGCTTAAGGTAATATTGAGCTATTTTAACAATGTACAAACTAACATGCTTTGTAAATATGAAAGATTATAAATAGATTTTTCATTTAAGGTCTGCATGAATGCGTCTCTTCAATACTTTATAATAGTTTTCCGCTTTTCACATAATATGCTTTCTATTCATATTTTAATTCTCACGTATAAAATAAAATATTTATACCACCATCTTAATTTAGTCACGTCGATCTCAAAATTGATCCCAATTAAAATTTGTACGGCACAAGTGGCGCGCCGGGTAACGAAATAAACATGGCTATAATTGCTTAGTCTACAACTTTTTATCGTACACCAAAACACTAGCAGGAGATACACTACATCTATCAATGAATATTCTACAGTCCAGTTAAAGTCTTCTTACGTCGTAAATTTCGCATTCAACTATAATATTAACTATTAAGAATTATTACTATCTATACTAATATATAAAGCTGAAGAGTTTGTTTGTTTGTTTGAACGCGCTAATCTCAGGAACTACTGGTTGAACGCTTTAGGCTACATAACATCACGCTGCGACTAATAGGAGCGAAGATACAATGGAAAAAGAAATCGACGGGGACGAAGTCGCGAGCAATAGCTAGTTATTTATAATCAAACAGTACTGAATGAGCTATGAACCGATATTTAAATTAAATTGATTATAATAAGTACAATAGTCAGGAAAAAATTTGAAAATCTATCGTGGTTTTGATATTTCAAGAAAAAAGATTATTTTAATATAATAAGTCTTCAAATTCAAGGTTGCCTGGAAGACATCGCTTCCTGGCGATAAGGCCGCCTATTAAAATATTTGAATTTAATTTATTTTTTTGTTTATGATACATTAATAAAGTGTTTTTAATTTTAATTTAATTTTTTTATTTAAGTCTCACTAAAAGTAATCAAAAATACGTTTGTTAAACGATTCATCGTTGTCGTTTCACTCACGCATAAATTATATAACGTACAGTAATACCATATATCTATTATAATACCATACCTACAATAGACTAAAATATGCTAAAAATATTATTAAGATATAATTTTTCTTTATATTTAAAACTACAAGGACAAATGTGCTAAGTCCCCTAGACTACAATAAAAACAGAAAAACGAAGCTGCGAGCTCTAGCCGTGAATTTTTAGGACGACCCACTCATTTCTGTAGAGCCGAAAAACTAGCGGTACAAGTATTACTGACGCGTAATGAAACACGAATTGCAACCACTAAAACAAAATCTCTTTTAGTTTAAAAACACAAATGGTGTTTTTCGCATTGAAAACAAACATTACTGCGACTGTAATTGTATTAAGTAAATGATTATAGAAGTACTTTAATGGTTAACAATTATAATGCTACATGCAATGATATTATATTAAATAGATATGTTACAAGATGTCGCGTCTTTAAGCGTTTTCTACCGCATGTATCATGGGGAGTGCTCAGAGGAGTTGTTCGGTTTGATACCTGCCGCTGATTTCCACCACCGCACTGCACGCCACAGGTTACAATACCATCCT
>DWAJ01005390.1:0-11572 GCA_018238005.1 Eurema mandarina | reverse complement strand
CGGGTGTTTTTGTGAACTAACAAAACCTTGCCCAACTATTTTTGTCTGTTCTCTCTTATATTGGGAACCGTTGAACTTAATGTTCAAAGCATATTATTAAAGTCAGTTTTAAAATACCATAAATGTCATGATATTAAATGTTAAGAAAGGTGATTTTATTAAATTACTAGCTGTGTCCCGCGGTATCACCCGAGTAGTTCCCATTCCCGGGGCAATACCGGGATGTAAGCTATCCTATCTTTTAACTTGAATCGAACTGCACATAGCGTGAGAATTTTATTATAATCGGTTAAGTGGCTTAGGAGTCCATTGAGGACAAACATTGTGACACGAGATTTATATATATTAAGATTGAGTGTTATTCAATAGATCCAAAGATTTTCTTACAACTTGTTCTACAATAATAAACTAGTTATGCCCCGCGGTTTTAACCACATACAACGATAGATATTGAAACTTTAATGTACAATCAACTGTCTCGAGTTTAATCAGAAATCGTGATTTGAAAACTATAGAAAAATATAAATAAAAATTAAATCAATGACACGATTCCAGGACTACAGTAACTACCTATTTTCATACTACTACATGCTTTTTTCTCGACTAACTATAAAATCAGCCAATTGAGAGTCGTACTCGTTCACCGAAGATTCCGTACAATAGCATCATCGAGGTCATTTATATTATAAATACCTCATTTGCTCAGAAAGCTTCAATTTGAAATTTACCCTTTTGACCCTATATATTTATACTAGCCGTTGCTCGCGACTTCGTCCCCGTCGATTTCTTTTTCCATTATTTTTTCGCTCCTATTAGTCGCAGCGTGATGTAATGTAGCCTAAAGCCTTCCTCGATAAATTGTCTATTCAATAAAAAAATAATTTTTCAATTCAATTCAGCAGTTCCTGAGATTAGCGCGTTCAAACAAACAAACAAACAAACAAACTCTTCAGCTTTATATATTGTATAATATTTATATTACTGGTCTAAGAATACAAGCTATATATAAATACAAACAGACAATATATATATAAACCAATATATCCAATAAGCTGTCTAGAAACGGTACTGAAACATAGATAATCTAATTTAAAGTTTGGTAACATTCAGTTCCCGTCTGCATTGATATTGGATACTGGCAAACTGTCCAATCTTAATAACATTATTACTCGCTTAGCTATCTGTCCTTTGGATTTACCCGCGTGTTATTCACCCCAATATTTTAAACTAGCCTTTGATCGCGACTTCGTCCCCGTCGATTTCTTATTCCATTACATCTCGCTTCTATTTAGTCACGGCGTAATGTTATGTAGCCTAAAGCCTTCCTCGATAGATGGTCTTTTCGAGAAAAGAATTTTTCATTTCGAACCAGGATTTCCTGAGATTAGCGCGTTTAAACAACACTCAAACACCTCCGACAAACGAGAAATGTACTTTTCGAAATCGTATATTGCTTTAAAAAAGGGTAAAGGAAAGGCTTTGTCACAAAAGGGAATAAAGGTTAAACGGGTAGAAAGGAGGCCGGAGCTCCTTAACCTACAACCTAATCTACCTGCAACCCGAATTTCAATCATATCTATTCAGTGGTTTTGACGTGAAAGTGTAACAAACATCTAAACACCCAAAGATTCACATTCATAATAAGAGTACATACATATAATCAATAACACCTATCTCAATAAGGGGTATTACCCCTTACAAAAGAAAGGCATCTCTAACCGGTCGTTAAGCCCCAATGTTCGATTTCGATTTGCATATAGGTAGTCTATATACAATAGCCGAACATACATCATAAGCGCGATTCAGAACACATTAGTAGCAGTCGCTTTCCTAGTAATAATTACTTATACAGTGATGTGAAAATGTCACTGTGCTCCGGTCTGAAGGGCACTGTAGCCAGTGAGAGTACTGGGCTAATGAGTCTCAACGTCTGCTGACTCAAAGTGGGGAGCGTCGGTGTAGTGCACCCCTGCCCGTAGGACTGCATTGGCTATGGGCTGGCGTTACTCTTACCATCAGGAGTGCGTCCAGCTCGTCTCCCCTCTTCATATTTAAAAAAAAATACTAAACAATACGACCATGACAACATTTACAACTTGTTTATATTTACAATTGTATGTTCTTATTTTAAAAAGAGTAACTATCAGAGTTTCTTGCCGGTTCTTCTCTGTAGAAACTGCCTTCCGAACAGGTGGTAAATATTTTGTAATACCATGACGATTCAAGTGTTACTATATGTAGCCTAGTTGAATAAATATACTTTTGACTTAAAAAAAACTGTATAGGGATCGGTCTATATAGAAAAAGAACTAACTATGGAAAAATAAAGTCCACAATCGTGCGAAAAACAATATTATAAGTGAAATAATTAATTGTAATAATTCCTCTCTGATCTTATCTTGAATCTTAATAAAAAATATTGACCCTTAGGTCATTAACCCGAAGCTATTGACCGTATGTAATTTGCATTTATATTAAGATAATGTTTGATAAGGATGTTTGTAACTTCATATTTATCAGCTAATTCGTCCTGTTGCGAAGTTTTTATCTCAAGTTACCTAGATTACGAATTTATTCTACGATTTCGATATTATATACTCCTTTAATAATTAGCTATGTAGTTGTGACATATAAAAATACTAGTTGTTATCGCGACTCCGTCCGCGTGGACTTTCATATAAACTTTGACCCCCTTTCCCCTCTTATAACCACCTTTTTTCAAATTAAAAAGTAGCCTATGTTTTTTCTCAGACTTTAGACCATGTGTGTACCAAATTTCATTACAATCGGTTTAGCGGTTTGGTCGTGAAAGCGTTAAATTATAAAAAGTTTCAACCCCTCGCGCAACCTTTTGGGGGTTGATTAAAAAAAATTAGCCTATGTCCTTCCCCAGACTTTAGATCATCTGTGTACTAAATTTCGTTCTAATCGGTTTAGTAGTTTATAGTTTGCTTTTATATCGTCAATATTATAAACTGTAGTGATCCTAAATAAACTCCGCATCGCGCTATTTAATTGCTTTCCAAACTCAATATATTATATCTGTGCTATTGCGTCCATAATCACTTAAAATATAATATGCCTTCTCTCAAAACTAAAACAATTTTAAAAGCAGTCTACTTAATTTATATTATGTTTCGTAACAATGAAAAATAACAAATAATGTTAGTGCAAAATTAACTCCCAAGAAAATAAATAAATGTATATATAAATTAAAGATATAGGTAGTACCAGTTTGTGACGTCAGCAGGGGTATAGACTGAGAACCATGACCTAGCCCGCTGCGACTGTACAGGTCACGCAAAAAGCACTTAAGGTCATCGTGAGGGGCAATGACCTGGCTTGTAGCGACTTGTGAATTTACTGACGAGCTATAAATCTATGCCCCGACTGGTTTTGTATAGATAATTCTGTTTTATTATTTATTTATTTTACCCTTTTTTACACATAGGAATCTTATATAATATATAAGTGGTCTTAAAATTTTAAGCAGATGTTTAGAGGGGTATTTATTAGATATAATGTTTAGTGGTTTTTTATGCGTAGTTTTCGTTTTTTGGGAATATAATCGGATGAAATGTCTATATGTAGTGTAAGAAGGATTATTTTATTTGTGAACCAAATTACAACCAAATCTATTAAGTTGTTTTTGAGTGAAATACGAATAAACACACATACACACAAACTTTCGCATTTGTAATGTTAGTAGTAATAATATTTCTATTAGAAAATTAAATTTGATAAAAAAATTAAGTGTTGCATAATTAATTTAATTAAATATTTTAAAGTCTACATTAATAGCTATAATAATACATACATACATATAATATATTGACTACCAAAATCATTAGTCCTCCATTTGGCTAATATATGCCTTCACTTTAAAAGTATAGTCATTAAGAATATTTTAATTATTCTGTTCAAGTCAATGATATTATATTAAATAGATATGTTATAAGCGCAAAATTTTGAAGATGCAAAAACATCCTAATTAGGACGTCTTACCTTCAGGATTGGTTGCCGGTGCTTTTACGCGCAACTGACAAAACGAACTATCCATTTTTTTCATGTTGGTTTTATCATTTATCTCTTTTCTATCGTTTTGACTTATGTATGTGTGCTGCCGCTGCTGTGCGGAACACTTTTTTCGGTTGATTTGTTGGTGTATAACATATCTATTAACAATAAAATCATTGGTTCAAGCCCTCTGATATTCAAATGACTATTATTTAAATATATTAGACTTTGCATACAAAATATAACAAAATTATAATCTCGCGAGATTTAGAATGACTAGTGTTAGTAGCTGGAGAACATCAAAGGTTATCACATAAACATATAATTAAAACACGTAATTTTATATAGTTTAAAAATTAATGTCTATTGCACAATAATAAATATATTGCATTTTGTTATGACACTTCGACATTATGAGGTCTTTAGATAAGCGATAGACGTCGTATGAAATATTGATGCAATAAACGTTTATCTTAGATCTAATATTCCTACCTACTATTCTACGACATACTCGTAATCCATACTTATTATTATAAATGCGAAAGTAACTCTGCCTGTCTGTCTGTCTTTCCATCACGCTAAAACTACTGAACCGATTAAAACGAAAGTTGATACACAGATGGTCTAGAGCCTGGGGAAGGACTTAGGGTACTTTTTTTAAAATCAACTCCCAAAAGGTTGCGCGAAGGGTTGAAACTTTTAATAATTTTACGCTTTCACGACCAAACCGCTAAACCGATTATAATGAAATTTGGCACACAGATGGTCTAGAGCCTGAGATAAAACATAGGATACTTTTTAACTGGAAAAAAGGGTTAACAGGGGGGAGGGGGGAGGTCAAACTTTATATGAAAGTCCACGCGGCGGAGTCGCGGGCAGCAGCTAGAACATAATATGAGGTAAAAAGAATTTACAAAACTCCGATTTTATCATACAACTCTATCGACTTATTTCCATCGCATACGTGTCTACACATGTTTATACATGTTTAAAAGCTGTAAACACAACTTGAAAGTAGTTCGTAGCTTATAAATGAAAAAATTAAAGCAAATAACAACTCTTTAAACTTTAAAAGAATATGAATGTATATTTTATGAATTTTGCTAATTTATTTTTTATGATTTATATTATGTTAAGGAACACTGCCATTTCTGAGATGGGCAAGTTTAAAGAAACAAACTCTTCAGCTTTATAATACAATTATGGATTTGAACAAATTCTCTAAAATAGCTTTATCGATTTTGATAATTGTTATACAAAGTTTATGGTATAATTAATAATTAAAGAAGTTAAATAAAGAATCATCCGATAGTTTATAATCAGTAAAAATTACAAAGACACGTATACGAATTAACGTTACGTATAGTAACCGTCAATTACCTTTAGCGGTGAACGAAACCTGCGCAGAAGTCAAAAATAAGGTATCGAGGTAGCGGCGCGGCGCGCGGGGCGCGTGATCGTCGGGTGCGCGAGCGTTGATTGGTTGTCCAAGTCGTGTTGTCTTTCTCGCACCAATACGACAATTATGAGCGCGATTCTACCGATGCGCAGCTATTCTCGTCAATCGCTAAACATATATGACGCGTACTATACCACCTAGTCAACATGGTGACGGCACTATCGCTCAGCCATCGCTGACGTCGTCAAATATATAAATTGCAGGTGCTGTCCCTGTTCGCCAACTTCACGTGGTCGGACGAGCTGACGGCGGAGCAGGCGGCCGTGGTGGCGCACTGGCAGACGCCTAAAGTCGACCATTTTGGCTGCCTCATCATATACTTCTTCTCCATTGTGAGTCTCTTTCTCCTTTTCTTTTTTATTTTTTTGTGGGGAAAATGTATATAACGAACTTTAGGAAAGCGGCCGTTTTGTATGGTGTATTATAATTTTATAAAATTTGTGTCTGTTACCTCGAAGAGGAAAGAGGTTTAAACCAACCGGGGAACCAGCCTTTTTGTCCTCTTAATATGGTCCTTTTTTTTTTTGACGGGGGGAAATCCTCTGACGGATACCGCGTCCTCCTCGGGGAAGAAGAAGGCGGCTATGTCGGACTCGCCTAAAACCGGCCACTACCGACTAAAACCCACCGGTGTTCCGTCGCGCACCCTTTCGGGTGGCGGACCTGCTGAGGATGCACGAAGCCTACCATACCTATATGGTCCTACCATCTACCAATGCTAACTTTTACTTCACGTAAAAGCTAGCATTTTCTAAACACAAATAAAGACCTCTTTATTTTAACAAGTAATTGTTAAGTTATACCAAAAACATCGAGACAAAGAATCATCTTAAGAAAGTTTGCTTTTTTCCAAATTAAAAGTTATTATTTAATAAAAAAGTATCGACGAGGATGGGATTCGAACCCACGCGTGCAGAGCACATTGGATTAGCAGTCCAACGCCTTAACCACTCGGCCACCTCGTCATATACCCACACGTTGAAATACAACGATGAGAGTCTTTGTATGGATACAGATGGTTTACCGTCAAAATAATTTATAGGTTTTCTTTGATTAAATAAATTGATTCGTTTCGGTTTCAATTATTTATTGCATTTGAATTATAATTTTGCGCTTTTATTGTTTGGCATTTGATATAAACTGCCTTGTTATGTTTTATGATGCACTAGCTATGCCTTCCGGTTTTCTCCGTTTGTACATGTAGTACAAGTAGCACACCTAGGATTCAAACTAACCGTATACGAAACTTCAGCCAAATCCAGCTAGTTTTTGCTTGTTCTTACATATATTGATCCCACAAACTTTTGCGTGTGCTTTTGGATGACTTGTGCCATAATGTGATAGAAGATTATACATATTATTGGCTCCTGAAAACTTTTATGCTATTGAGGCATGGAATTCACAAATGGAATAAGTTGAAAAATTCAAAATTTTATTTTACTTGTATGTATATTTGTAATTTGTATGTTTACAAATCTGGCACGTACGATTCGAAATCTATCCGTCTTTAAATATATTCATCTTTTAAAGATTTGTAAACATAGACCACTGCCAATAGATCGATTGAGCTGAAACTTGGTATACCTTCGTAATTTGGATAACAACATAATAATAAGGTAACAAAACTGGTCTGGTGATGAACTTGGAAGGTGACCATAAGTAACTTCGATTCTTGTGGATCGATTGAGCCGATTGTGGTAACAATACAAAAATATGGAATCCTGGAGTTGATCTGACAGAGTTGGAAGCTGCCCATAGAACAGTTAACCAAAATAGCTTTAAAGCTGGTTTTTTAAATATTTTAATATTTATTTTTGCCTTTCTTGTCAGATAATCTTATTACAAATCTTATGTACATCTGTACAACTAGGCAAAAATTTGGCATGTAACCCTTTTGTAAATTCCATGTTTCAGTAATTATTATGATATATATCCAATTTCCAGTACTTCCTGAGTATGGTGTCATGTACCCTACCAGTGCCGGCTGGTATCTTCGTGCCGGCGTTCAAAATGGGCGCCTCTTTGGGCCGCTTCACAGGAGAGGTCATGCATTATTTCTGTCCGTTGGGCGTGGCCTACGGAGGACATATACAGAAGATATTACCTGGTGAGATATTTTTGAAAGGCTACTCGACTATTGCAGTCGGATGGAAAGTGGGCGGACAGAGAGGGTGTTTTAGTAAGTTAATTAAAATAAAGGGTTTGAGTGTTAATCATTTCAAGTAAATGAAGTGTGATGGAAGGGGGTGTAACTTTCCAACTAATCAAAGATTTGAACCTCGGCCAAGTTGTATATATGTTGTCTCGAAAAAATATCATAAGCGTGATCCAGAACTTTGCGTATTAGAAGTAGTTGCTACAGATGTTAATGCCGAAAGTTCCCGCTCTCTTGACAAGCAATCTCTTACGCTGTAAGAAATGTGTTGTTAAATAATAGCTTTTTCAAACTCATTAATATGAGTATTAATATGCTGCAAAAAAAACGCATAATAAGGAATCCTTCTTGGCCTCTGTCTATATCATTACATACTATGTAACGGTCAAACAACGGTTTTTTTTATCAGATAGACTGATTCAAAAGAAAGGAGTATGTGTATAATACATGCAAAAATGCTCATAAAAACTGTATTCGTAACCAAAACATTTCCCTTAAAGAATATTTATTTATAAACTTATTTAAGAAATGGTAATGACCACGTATCAGTAGGTAATAATATTTAAATTGCACTATATTTTGACAGGTGGTTACGCAACGGTGGGCGCGGCGGCTTTCACGGGCGCAGTAACTCACACTGTGTCTACTATCGTCATCGTTATTGAAATGACTGGACAGGTGAGTGAGAAAGAGTAAGAGAAGGGTTGTAAAAAAGAGAAGAAAAAACATACTATTCAATGTATACGGAGCTGGTTTAATAACGCACACTTTCTAGAAAAAGGAAAGTGATAAAAAATGAAATTATTATTAGCTCAACAAGCCTATTAAACATGTACGATGATGATTTAACGAATAAGACAAATAACGATTTAACAACAAGGCAAGAAAAAAGTGTATCTTTTAAAAATATGAACACAATTTATAAAGAGGGTAGGAGTCAACAGCTGCAAAATCAAATGAGTATCAGCCGACGTAATGTCACCGCTAATGACCTTGTAGGAACGGGCGGCCTAAGCACAGGTAGCGGCCGGGTGGCTACGTCACCGCGACCGTTAACTGATAACGAACCGGTCGAACAGCTGATTAATGCCGCTAATGACTCAACACCCATTTCGCACAATCGAACTTATGCAAGTGTTGCGCAGATGAATGATGTTTTTAACTCTAATATAGACTGGACAGAAGTGCGTCGTAAAAGAATCCCTAACTATCGCCTAAAAGGTAAAGAGGGGAGTGCTACAACAGATTCGAATGAAGGATTTAGAGCGGCCGAAAGAAAATTACCGATTTTTATAACAAACGTTCACAAAAGTACCTCGGAATGTGATATTGTAAATTACATTGAGAAAAAAACTCATGAAAGAGTAACATTAGAAAAAATTTCTATTAAGCGTCAGTGTGAACATAATGCGTATAAATTTTTTGTATCAGTGCATAACCTACCACTTTTCTTGGATGCGAAGATATGGCCGCAAGGCATTGTATTTCGAAAATTCGTAAACTTTAGGCCTAAACGCAATGAGGCTATCGGCGCAGATAATTGAAACAATAAATAATGGATACTCGGAGTTATAAGTTTATTAGTTTCAATTGTAAGAATGTTAAGCGTTCTTTGCAAAGTATTCGTGAACTTTGTATGATAAGTGATTTGATTGCACTTCAAGAAACTTGGTTGCTACCAGATGAGATATCGATTTTGGATTCCATAAGCAACGACTTCAACTCAACAGGTGTTTCAGCGGTGGACACATCAGCGGGCATTTTACACGGCCGTCCGCACGGAGGAGTCGCGCTGTTATGGCGGCGTAGTGTGTTTCAAGATGTGTCCGTAATTCAAAGCAACAACCCTCGCGTGTGTGCGATCAAAGTAGTGACAAATGATAAACCGTTTTTAGTGACGAGTGTTTATATGCCAGTGGATGTGCCTACCAATCTGTTGGATTTTACGGATGTTCTTAGCGCGGTAAGTGCGATAATTGATTCTTGTGGCGTGGACTGTGTCTATATGCTGGGAGACTATAATGCGCATCCCACTGAGCGTTTTTTCTGTGAACTTTTAGAATTCTGTGCGGACCAAAAATGGCTGTGTATTGACACAGACAGGTTAGGTTTGTTGTCCAGTACGTACACATTTTTAAGTGAGTCTCACGGGTCGAAGCGTTGGTTAGACCACTGTCTGGTGACAGAGGCTGCCGCAAGGACTATAGATAGTGTATCTGTGATGTACAACGTTACGTGGTCGGACCACTTTCCACTGGTTGTGAATTGTAATTTAAATTTAATTGTACCAAAGATGTTGCATAATGATTTGAATTTTCGTAATAAGGCTATGTGGGGAGAAAGATCACCACAGCAGGTACTTAGGTACCTGGATGAATGTCATAAAAGGTTGCGTGTTATAGATTTTCCTCAGGAACTCAGTAGTTGTTGTGACAGAATATGTAACAACATCTCACATAGTCTTGTTATAGATAAGTTATACAATAACATTGTACAGGCCCTGACAGAGGCTGCTTCGATGGGTCGAGGGGACAGTAGTGGAAGGAGAAAAAGAGTAGTTGTGGGTTGGAATAAACACGTCGCTAGTGCTCACTGGCAGGCCAGGCAAAAATTTTTGGTATGGATGTCGTGTGGTAAACCTTCTTCAGGGCGCATTTATGATGATATGCGTGAGACCAAAAAAGTGTTTAAGTCGCGTCTTAAATGGTGTCAGGACCATGAAACTCAGATTAAAATGGACATTCTGGCATCGCACCATTCCAATAATGATTTTCGTGCTTTCTGGAAGAACACGAATAAATTAAAGCACAGGCCTGGGCTGCCCGTGAGTATCGGTGGTGTGACGGAACCCAATGATATTGCAAATGTTTTTAAGCAGCATTTTTATGTAAAATCGCCATTGGGACCATCTCGGACAGTGCTAGGTGCTGAGCCCGGTGTAGAACCGGGGTTTAAATTTACCACCAAAGAAATTGCCCAAATGATTAACTCAATGACTAAAGGGAAATCACCGGGTCACGACGGTCTCAGCATTGAGCATCTCCGATATGCGGGACCACATTTAGCTAGAGTCTTGACAATGCTGTTCTCATTCTGTTTGACCCATAGCTACATACCTACAGAAATGTTAAAGACTGTGGTTGTACCTGTAGTTAAAAATAAAACAGGAGATAACTCGGATATTAATAACTACAGGCCCATATCGTTAGCCACTGTAATCTCCAAAGTCCTTGACGGCATGCTTAACACTCAGTTAAACAGATGTATTAAGCTCCATGACAACCAATTTGGTTTTCGCCCAGGGCTCTCGACGGAGAGCGCTGTTTTGGGTCTTAAGCACGCTGTCAACTATTATGCAAAACGTAAAACCTCTATCTATTGCTGCTTTCTCGATCTTTCGCGGGCTTTTGACTTGGTTTCCTACGACATACTATGGTGCAAGTTGGAAAAATCTCAGTTGCCAACGTCGGTAATAAATCTTCTTAAATATTGGTACGGAAACCAAGTCAATAGTGTAAGATGGCTGGGGGCGCAGTCAGACTCGTATGGGTTGGAATGCGGGGTAAGGCAGGGAGGTCTGTCCTCACCCACGCTTTTCAATTTGTACGTGAATGATTTGATCGGTGAACTCAGCTGCGCCAAAGTTGGATGCCATATTGATGATATTTGTTTAAACAATATTAGTTATGCTGACGATATGGCGCTGCTTAGCGCGTCACCATGCGGTTTAAGGAAGCTTATTACAATATGTGAGAAGTATGCCACAAGTCATGGCCTGATTTACAATGTTAAAAAAAGTGAAGTCATGGTCTTTGAGGCCGGAGGTAAAAGTCCCAAATTAATACCACCAGTCTTTCTTAATGGAACTCCATTGAAAAGAGTATTTAATTTTAAATACTTAGGACATATTTTGACACCCGACCTGAAGGATGATGCTGACT
>DWAJ01005389.1:0-11574 GCA_018238005.1 Eurema mandarina | reverse complement strand
AAGTGAGATTTTCATTAGATCGAAGATTTAAACTTGTTGCTGATAGAAACTCAAACTTAGCTTTTAAATAAGGGGGGAAAGTAGGGGTGAATAAAATGTTGTACAATAGAGTGAGCACATGCATATTCCGACGCATACGAATAGGCAGCCAATTCAATTTAGACCGGAAAATAGAAACATGGTCAAATTTCCTTAAGCCAAAAATGAACCGTATGGCATAGTTTTGTAAGCGCTCTAATTTATTTAGCTGATCTTGCGAGAGATTGGAAAAACAAACATCAGCGTAGTCTAAAATAGCAATAAGGATTGAGCTAACATAATTTTGGTAGAAATTGACAAAAAATATCATGTGCTTATATAATTACTATTATATGTAGTCATTCACGCGCAACTGACAAAACTAGCTCCCCTTTTTTTGAAATGCTTTAGACGTATAAATTTAATAAGGTAAAATGATTTAATGTGTGATTTCTTTTGGTAATTGTAGATAAAGCAAATTTGCGATTGTTTAATTTTATTATCATTATAATTATTGGTATTATTTATCATATTTTCTTGGAAATCTATAAGGATACTTAGTACAGTATAATTACCAATTTTAATTCGTTTGTCAGTTAAGAATAGTGACTCCAAAAATCGACTTGCTAAAACTACTCAATTTTTCAAGACCACTAAAAAATATACTTTTAAGATTCTATATAAGTAAAAGAGTAACAGAATAGATATTAATACAACTAAAAACGTAAGATTTTTTGGTTGATAGGTATGCCAATATACGTTTATTGTGTGATCTGTGTAAATAAAATTCCATATAAGTTTATAATGAATTTATTTTTTGTCATAGACTCTGTTCAACTTAGAATATCATTACAAAACGAATTAAACTTACAATAACAATGTACTTAATACATTAGGGTTTTGTGCTTTATACATTCAATACAAAATAGTAGATACCTACATTATTACAATATATCTTATTAACCCAAATTATGCTAAATAACCCAAAGATAATTTAATGAGACATACAAAGTTTTAAAGGTCAGATTCGCAGTTATTTTAAATACACTTATTTAGAGTAAATAAAGTAAGAATAATTATTGTGACTCCGGTTGCTAAATTTTATAATAAAAAAATGTTTGTAATATATTAGTATTACTTATGTACAATTTCCATACTAATTTAACACTTGCAAAATTTCTGGTCTATAACCAGCTTAGAAATTGTTTTTGTAAATGGGAGACTTTCAAAAAATAATTTTTATAGAAATAGTGAATAGAAAATCATTTAGTGGCTGATAAGTATAATTTTAGACAACAATTTGTTATGTATAATATTGAAAAACAGTCAAGAAATAAAGAAATTTGTCTTGTAAGATCTGTTAAAAATAAAAATTAACTAAAAAGAAATACCACTTGGCTTTCAATGTATGGAAAATAACCAAAACACATTTTGTGTCATATACATATGTATATAGATCATTATATTAAGTAAGTACATAAAGTAATCATACTATCATTTTAAACCAGAAACCAAATTACTGATAAATCTTTTATGTACTTATATTTGTTATTGAAAAAGAGTATTTAAAGAATTACACATTTACAATTAATGCACATTATGTTGTATTTAACAGGAACAACATATCCTGTAACATAACATTTCGTCTTCGATCATTTATCCCTTAATTGAATGACTTATTTTGCAGTTTTGCCTCTTACAAAAATAAATGATGCAACAGTAGCCTTAACATTATTGCACTTACAATTTATATTTTTTTTCTTACTATTACTCTTGTAATATTTGCTCTTGGAACATTGCTTTTAACAGTTTTAAACTGGCAATTATGAGGAACTAAATGTCTTCAATTTCATGCAGAGCTGTTTAATATTAAAACAAATCTTTCAACTTGTTTTCATACACAAAACACCCGAGCATATGATCAGTCTTTTACAAATAAAAACTAAATATATATAATTTTAGTCAATTGTGACACTTGGAAATTTTTTAGACACGGCAAACAAAAAATATCACACACTTCTATAAATTAAATAAATCTTATCTTCTCAAAAAACACAATCACTGCATTTTTAGTTCGGTAAAGGTTTTAAGGGTCCTAAACTTAATAGTCCATCTGCACCAAGGGCTTGCAAGCTTGTTGTCAAGCCGGACTGCATATTGTGAACAGATATCACAGGTATACCAAAACATCCGTTGGCCTGTTCGCGATTTGCCAACGGAATAAAACTATATATGCCTAAATTACTTAATCTCTTTAAATTCTCCGGCTGCGACAGATCTACAACGGGCAACCCCAATTCCTTATTTGGTCCGCTCACATTATGAAACACCCTCTTATGATGTTGCAATTGTAATGATTTAGGATAAGACGCGGGGCACTCATCGCATTTAAATATATTGAGTTTGCTCTGCGGGTGGTTATTTGTCATGTGCACTTGCAAAGAGTTGTGGTTCATGAACATCTTTTTACAGATTTTACACGCTAAGAACCCACCACCTACTTTAGCTTCGGGTATTGAGAAGTTACTGGATTTCGATGTGTGTTTTATACTCACACCCGAACCGAGGTTAGGTATGTGCGGAATCGGCCTTTCGGGAGTAGGCGATCTACTTTTCTGTTTTTGTTTAACGCTTATGCCTCGGGAAGCGAGTACATTAGCCATTGCATTAGCTTCTTTGTTGACTGTCTTCTTAGTTACTGAGATCTGACTTCCAATGTTCAGCTTATCTTTCGCGCCTTGTACGCTTTGTATTAACGGCAGACCTTCCCTTTGTTTTTGCATGGCCATAACTTGACAATCTTCATTATCGTGTTTTCCGGGAAATAGCATGTCTGCGCGACGCTTCTGACCAGGTCCTGCCATTTGACTCCCTTGTCGTTTAATAGGTTGCACAATCTTACTACCCCTGACTTGATTGTGTACTTGGATTCCCGGTCGAAGCGACGGTCTCTGCCCTCTTACACCAGGCATTCGAGGTCTAGGGCCACTTGCTACGTTTGGAGCTATTTTTATTTGAGACGGTGGAGGCATCTGTCCGCCAATCGTTTGGCCGGGAGCTGCCATTTGTCCCATATCTTGTCCTGGTGCCCCGGACGGAGGCCCCCCAACTAACTGTCCAGGAGCAAATGTTTGAACATTCTGAATTTTTATACCACTGCCATTTGGAGGCTTCATCATGCCACCGGGGCTTGATACCGCAACATAGGGTTGACTAGGAGAACTAGGCGGTCCCATCGCTCCGGGCTGATGGTTCATCATACTCGGCTGTCCATATACACTTTGTTGCATGCTTTGGAGAGGTGAACTCGTCGAATATGGTGACGTTGATCCTGGATATCCAGCCTTAGACATTTGTGGTTGATATTGATTATTATATCCTGGCATACTTGAACCCATATAACTGCTATTTGGGTATTGACCAGGCACATTCCCAGTAGTTCCATACATATTGGTGTTTTGTGTATAATTTGAGTGCATATTTGAAGGTGTATTTTGATAAGTATTATAAGGCGCCTGTGGGGGCATCATTACACCGCCTGCACCGGGATAGGCCTGGATATTAATCATTACATTTTGCTGGTGTGTATATGCAGGTCCGCTATTTCCTATTGTAGATAGTTTTCCGACTTGTTCTGCAATTTGTTTAACAGGTAACAGACTTGATAGAATATTTGACGATGGAGTGTATGGAAGAATACATGAAGTTGAAGATGGTAGAGCTAAACTCTGTGAGTGGCCCGTCATTCTCCTGTGTTCTTCCAATAGTGATATATCTGTAAATCTAGTATTGCAAACATCACAAGTGTGCTGTGAACCTAATTTATCTAATGATATGTATTCATTAGCATCGGACAACATAGACTCCTTTTTAGTAGATGTTGATAGAAGACTATCGAAAATATCATCAGCACTTTTCTCCAAAATGTCAATCGCTGGCTTGGACTCAGGTGCATTCCAATTAAAGTTGTGTTGTTTTTCCATGGACGGTATTGACTGCGAACGAGGTGTAGACAGAGGAGCAGTGCTATAATTTGGGGAAGGCATTGGATAAGCACTGCTTGTAGAAAAAGTTGGAGTAGTCACTGTTTCTATTTTAGGAGCAAGTGGTTCTACCTTAGGTTTAATATCAGGTGCAGGCGTAGTCGATACAACGCAACAATCATCATCTTCATCGGCAGAGTCACAATTAATTTCTATAACTGCTGTTATCTCTTCACTTTTGGCAACAGGTAATAAAGGTAGAGTAGCATTACTTGTCGTTGTTGTTGTAGTAGTATCATTTTCAACTTTTATTTTAGTCACCATAGGTGTGGAAGAACTGTCCGGTAATTGTGGTGTTGGTGACATCCGTTCCGTTTTAACCTGCCCTGTAAATAAGGGTGTACTTGATGCCACATCATTTGAATCCTCTACTTCTTTCTTTATAGCTACGCTTTCATGCGACTCCTGTATTTCTGGAGTAGAAGCAACTGATGGTCTTCTAGTTTGATTCATTTCTATGTTGCTAGGGGTTTCTTTAGGAGGAGCAGATAAATTTAATCCCCTTTTTGGTGTTTGTTTAACAGCAGGTCGGCCTTTAGGTCTTTCTAGTGTTTTGATTTCTTGTTGAACTTTTCCAGGAATACTTTTTGACACTGTTTCAACCTTTTTTGGTGTTGCCGTTTTATGTTTGTTTCTATACAAATCGTTATTTTTACCACTTGCATCAGAATCGTCGCTTTCAGATCGTTTCCTATTGGCATTGGAGACTTCTTTGCCGGGAGATCTATCATTTTCCTCCTCACCTCTAGATTCATCATTTTCTTCAGATTTGAATTCATTTTCTTCATTATCGTCTTCCTTTTCCTCATCGCTAGGTTCATCTTCATCGTCAGATGTTTTAAAATCTTTTAGACCGTTTACCACTTTGAAAGAGTTAGTATTACCACCGTCCGATTTTAATTTAAGTTTAATACCACCTAATTTTCCTAGCCTCTGCATAACATCCATTTTCTGAGAATCATTATCTGGCTTTTCTTTTTTTACTGGTGTTGTGTTACTTTTAATCGTAAATCCTAAACCAGTCAATTTACTTAAAGCAGAGTTAGCAGTTTGTGATTCGTCTTCATTTACCTTTTTAATGGATAGTCCTTTTGTTTTAAGTATTTGGGATATATCTATCTTTTGGGGCGTTTTAACCTGAGCTTTAGATATTTCCTGTTCTTCCTCTTCATCTGACCACTTTTCGTCTCCAGAAGGAGACAGATCCTCGTCGTCTGAAGGCAGCTTGTCAATTACAACGGATGGTAAAGAAACGTGTTGTATTAGATGATTTTCTAATTCTTCCCAATCAGGAAAATCTAATTTACATGTGAAGCAATAGAATTCCTGTTTTGGTTTTTTAATGAGTGCTCCGGAAGACTGGAGCCTGGCTAGTATATTAGCAACATTATTATTAACTGGCTCTCGAGCTGGTTCCTCTTCTTCTTGATCTTCTTCGTTTGGATCTACACCTTCATCCTCATCTGTAAAAAAAAAGGAATAAAAAATGAATAAACCATTTAAGATGTACAAATACAGCAACACAATAATTTATACAACACATATTAGCTACACTAGTTTCTTAGATATCTCATAATATTTAACAAAGAAACTATGGTACTATAAGACAACTTTAGTAATATAATTTTAATTTTGAAATATATATTTTTTCATAAATGATATTCCATACACATATAAAAAAAAAGGTTTTTTATAGTAGTCACAGTTTAAATTTATTTATCTATTTCTTTTTGCTAGTCATCATTGGCACCAGTACCTAACAATTGTGTTACTATTTGGAATTACAGATAAAAAAAAATAGAGAGCATGCCTACGCAAAAAATTTTATCAAAAGGAAGTAAGTACATACTATATCAGAAAATAAAAATACTACTGCAATTTTTAATATAGTTAATATATACTTTTGTGGAATTAGTTACTAAGCTACGATGAAAAAAGCAGCCTAACTAAAAAGAACATAATAGTTACAATTATATCATACTATAAGGTAGCAAACAGCCCCGTCATCGAATGCATTTATTAATTTTGCATGTATTTTTATGTATAAATTTTCCTGTTACACAGAATTAATGAATAGGGACAGACAGAAGAAGCGACTATTATACTATGTAATGATTTTCAAGCATTTTAATAATAAACAATTTGTTGTCAAAACAAACAATCAAATCTGTTTTATTAATAAAGTTTCATTTTTAAAATATATAACCAAAAGAAGCTTTGCAAAGCATAAAAATAGGCATTAAAAACAAACATTCATGGCCAAATAAATTCTACACTAATATCAAAACACAGTACCTTGAGGACAGATTAACATTATAATATGAAGACTTTAATTTTAATAATCTATGATTAGTATTGATGGTGGTAATTGAGAATAAATCAACTTATTTAAGTGAACTTATACATAATCTGAAATAATTTTAACCAAACACAACTCAATAAAAACTTTTAGCTCATAGTAACAAATTAAATTTTACTTTTGTTTTGATAAATATGAACTATTGTTTACTTTGTAACTTCTAAAGTTAAGTCAGTTATTTTGTTGTGTGTCTGCTAATTATTTGTATAAATTATACATTTAAATTACTTTTTAATTATTATATATTGTATTAGATATCAACAAGCAATTGGTTTGTTTAGTTAAGAGTTTAATGAATGAAATTAACAAATAAAAAAGAAACACACCTGACTCATAATTTTGAGGAGACGGAGGGAATTCAGACTCAATCTTGGATGCCATAGTTTACCTGAAAGCAATCAAGTTGTAGGCATTTGAAAAATTATATTGTTGAACAAAAATATTTGTCTTCGAACTATTTTCTTGACAGAGACTTTTTTATCACAATGTTCTTGTCTTAAACTGTTTATTATATTTTAAAAGGAAAAATGACAATCGAAATAAACTCATCGAATAGTCTAATCATTTACAAATTTCGTGAACAAATACTATGCTTAGTAATTTCATGCAGTTATACATTTAAAATAGAGAAACCTAATTAAATCAACATCTAAATCGTAAATTAGATTTTCGGCCTGACATTTCACAACAATAACAACAACAAACGAGCATGCGTTATATAGGTAGTTAAAGATTAATTTAAGTACTCACATTCTTTGTCTAATCCAAATAAAAATATATATATCGGCTTTTAATTTTGTTTATAATATCTTCATATGATATTTTTTTCACCGACACAATAAACACAACACTTCTATTGTGCAAATTCACTTAAAACAATCACAGACATTTCTCACTGTTAAAGTTTTTGTCACTTTTATAACAAAACTTGAATTTTTGTATTTCAAATCCTGTTTTGTCTTAGCTGGTTTTTCTTTACAATCCCAAACAGCGAAAAAGCAAAATGGCCGGCCTCTATATCGGGACCAAAGTGAGCCGAGTATGGCGTCAGTCGACCATACCCGATTTCAATAAGCGAAGTGTACTACTGTCTAGTACAATACCTACTAATTTATTATGTTTATCAATACAGAATTACGTACAATAGTCCTGATAATTATACGAATAATAATATGCGTTAATATTTTAGTACAAGTGACCTTTTCGATCGAGATCCGAGCCTAACTCTACTCTCTGTCTACTGAGTTTCTACTTTAAATTATTAAATTCTGTTCCACTCACTCACATGCGGGCAAGCCAAGAACAGACACAGATGGCAATGCCAGTATGGCGCATGCCAGTATATGCGGCATGGCAAATTCCAACGACTCGACGTATCTGTTGTCTCTTTCGCGCGCACAATAAATCATATAGCTGTTTCTTTCTTTGATTTTTACAGCGATACTTGAGTATAAATGGGTATTAACGACAGCGCTTACAAAAGTATATTTTAGTGCCGGATAGGTCGCATATCTCCGTCGCAACTCGCATGCTAAATGACCTTGTATATCCGACTCGAGTGGATAGAACGTTGACTGTGGAATAATAATAATTCAACTGGCCTTTGAGCTTGAGGCTTGAGCAGAATTCGCTCACAGTACTAACTACTAACCTTGATAGTATTGATTAATTATATATTATTATTCGCGACTTGTTTGATATGGATAATATTATGAGATAACGATTCTTTCTTCTTCTTTTATGATTATAAGTAGAATGAGTTTAATTACATTCGTACTTCTGTACTTATTCAAAATAATTACAATTATTATTGATAAAGTTACTTTTATTTTTGTATTTTGATTGTAAGTTAATTATCCTGTAAAATAATTAATGCATGTTATATGTAATTGCATTTGATATATCTTACTAATAATATGGTCGATGTTTTATCATTTTATGCACTAGCTATGTGTAAGTGGGTTATCGTCATGAGGTCACCGTATTACAAACTAATAATTTTAACGATGTTTTTTCCTTTTGCATTTAAAAATATATTTGTTGTGTGTTATTTTTTAAGTTATGAAAAGTAATCGAATTATCTCCCTCTCATTTTCTCTTACGAATTACAATACGTCTGTGGGCGCATGTATATTGAAGTAAATACTAGAAGCATAGATCTGAAAACACTAGCTTAGGAAGATTATTCACGTGTTAATATAATATATAATATAAGGAATAAGAAAATTAAATGTATAAAAATTACATAAATTTTACATCCGAAATTATTCACCACTACCATTTACGGCGCCTCGGAAAAATAAGGTTTTAAGCATTTAAATATACTTTTCACAGTATTTAAAAAATAAGGTTTATTTATTAAAGTTCTTGCTTAGGATTATCTCAACAGGAAAATGCATCGTAATGATGAATAATGCTATTTCTTATCTTAATGATAACAAGAAAGAATAATCTAAGATTTAGGCTTACATTTTGATCAGTAACCCGTTATCATTCTTTATCATCTTTTTATGATATTCTTTAATATGCTTGTTGAGAAACGCACGTAGGACAGTGACCCTTTTTATGTATGAATATTGTAATAATTATTGTTATATATGTTAATTGATATTGTTACCTGAGCTGCTTCCAGAACCAGGTGAAACCCTTATTTATCTAGATGTTATTTATTTATTATGTCATTAATTAATAAAATACCTCTTTTTATTTGTATCTATTGGTATAGTACGCGTCACGAATCTTTAGCGCTGAACGAAACCTGCGCAGAAGTCAAAATAAGGTATCGAGGTAACGGCGCGGCGCGGGGGGCGCGTGATCGTCGGGTGCGCGAGCGTTGATTGGTTGTCCCAGTCGTGTTGTCTATCTCGCACCAATACGTCAATTACGAGCGTGATTCTACCGATGCGCACCTATTCTCGTCCAGCGCTAAACATAAATGACGCGTAAAAAAATACCTATTATAATTAAACTACAAGCTCTTCAGTTGACAACGTGACGACTGACGCCCTCCTCCCTCTGGCGCCAAATGCCAATGCCGCCGTTGGTTGTTATTATATAATATATTAACCGAAATTGTATACAATTCCTAGGAAATATATTATGTAAATACTCAAATCGCAAGGAAATGTGTGAAATAAATTATATTATACTTACACATTTCCTAAATAAAATATTTAAAGTATTACTTGGGGTTAGGTTAGTCAGATATATTTTTCGATGGGAAATCCAGTTACCGATATCGCCTCCTCCTCGGGGAAGAAGTCTGCGGTAAATAATATTATTATTATGTTACGGTACTGTTACCCGATTGTCTCAATAAGTGTTTTTTTTAATACAGGAATCATTTACCTTATAAATTTCCTAAATAGTATCAGAAATGTACACATTTTCTAGGATTTATATACAATTCCTTGATTTCATACATTTCCGGTAACATATACATTTTATTGTAAAAGAGTAACTATAAGTTTCTTGCCAGTTGTTCTCTGTAGAAACTGCCTTCCTTACCGGTGGTAAATAATCGTTTTGTAATACTATGACGATTCAAAAGCGATACTAATATGTAGCCTAGTTGAATATAGACTTAAAAAATTATTATGTGTTAACATGTTAACACATTATTTTATCACAAAGTATTGGAGTTTACGAAAGATACCTTTGTACTATGGATTATAAAAGTATGTTACAAAATTGCAACTCATTGTGACACGAAATATTAAAGGACACAACAAAATCAAGAATAAAACCAAGTTTTAGATAAAACTTATTTATTATGCAGTAAGATTTAAAGATTCCTTGTAAAACGCTTCGAAATCCCTAAAAGATTTTCCATCAACAGTTCGGTTTATAGACACAAATTTTCTCATGTCATTTGCGGACCAAAATCTTAAATTCTCTTCTCCGATTTCCAGATTCTTCTTGGTTCTTTGCAAAACTAACATATTGTCAGCTATACTCTTCTTTATTTTGTCTATGCTCTTTTCTTCGGCTTCTGTTTTGTCTTTGATATCTGAAAAGTGCATTAAGTCATTTATACTACAATTATCATAACTGTTAGATTCAATTTATCTCTCACTAGACCAATTTAGGTTAGAATTTCAAAAGTTTACACAGTACATATGTACATATGTTACTATTTCGCAAGGGGTCAAAATAAAAGGAAGAGGGGAAAAATAATTGTATGTAGCTCACTAGCTATTTATCAATATATAAAATAGCATTTTTAAAAGCTATTTCTAGGAATAAACGTTGTTAAACACTGCTTTACTTTCACACTTACAAGTAATACTAGTAGCCAGTAGGAATAAAGGTTATTTAACACTTCTTTACTTTCACACTTACAAGTAATACTAGTAGCCAGTAGGAATAAAGGTTATTTAACACAACTTTCACACTTACAAGTAATACTAGTAGCCAGTAGGAATAAAGGTTATGTAAGACTACTTTACTTTCACACTTACAAATAATTTTAGTATGTAGCTCACTAACTATTTATCAGTATATTAAATAGCATTTATGAATAAAGGCTGTTAAAAACGACTTTACTTTCACACATAAATAATATTAGAAAGAATAAAGGTAATATAACATTACACTAAAATACTTTGAGAAAATGGCCAATAAAACAAAATATTCTCATACCTATAACTACATGCGTAATTTCGCTGTTACACAGACTCTTCAATATATCATTCAGTTGTTCTTTTTCTTGCAGATAATTGATTATTTTTGATACATTATATTTGATGTTAGACGAAGGGCAGAGTAACGGTGTGACGTCAGAGTTCAACCATGCTTCATACAAATTGGATAGAGACGATTGTAACGTTTCAATAATCCAAATTTTCTCGCCGCTGAAAGAGATAAATATGAAATAAAATAATTAAATTTATAAGGATTTTTTCAATAGAGTATTTTATAATGGCGGTAATTTATTTTTACTTTAAATCTATTATCGGGTGATACATGGGCATAATGGATGAATGTACTATGACGTCATCATGCAACATGACATAAAAATAATAAAATAAATAAATATTTTCAGGACATTTATACACAGCGCCATCTAGTTCCAAGCTAAGCCGAAGCTTGTGTTATAGCAACTAGATAACGGAATAAATTACATATACATTACTTTTCTTTTGTAAATACATA
>DWAJ01005388.1:0-11576 GCA_018238005.1 Eurema mandarina | reverse complement strand
TGACAATTTCAAGTAACAACTTTAAATAATTACATAAACGAATAGGAAGAGCCAACATCATAAAAAAAAAAAAAAAAAAAAAAAAAACTATGATTTTCTCTTTTCAAAGTAATATCGTTTGTCACGGCAATTTAAAAACTTTTATATCGGGTTGTGTGAGAAAAATTTTTCTTTCAACTTTTCAAAACTTTTCGGTCTTTGTAAGCCGATATTTCAGACGCGAAAAATATAAGAATTTTTAATAAACAGCTTTGAGAATGTTTTTCATCTTAACTTTTGAGTTTTTTATATTGTTAAGTTTTATTTTCGGAAGGCTTATATTATATATTTATTGATACCTCTATATCTATACTGATATTATAAAGAAGTAAAGTTTGTGTGTTTGTTAAATTGAAAGGGGTAATCTCGAGATCTACTGAACCGATTTTAAAAATTCTTTCACCAATAGAAAGCCACATTATTGCTGTCATAGGCTATATAATAAGCCGAAAACGATATGTGCTAAAACATTATGTCCAACGAAGTGGGTAGGGGTGATTTAATACATTATATTATATTTAGTATGTATGCAAGACTTTTCCAAAACTTGGCACATTCTAACAAATATTTTGAAGAGTCCTATAAAACTAAATTGGGTAAAAGAAATCGGGTTTCAATTTCGTTCATATTAATATAATTGTATTCTAATTTTACATATCCCGTAGGTGTATAGAAAAAATAATTAAATTTAAAACAACTAATAGCGTAAAAAAACGTCTTTTTCAAAGCCTAAAATCATTTCAATTTCTAAGTTATAAGCACAAAAGTCGTATCTTTATAAGTTTAAATAAATGCATCTATGTGTGACACCCACGTGTCACCTAAAAACATGATATTCATAAAAATATCTTAAAAAAAGGTTTTCAAAGACCAAGGAGATATATCTCCTAAATTTTAAAAGCATAAGTAAATTAGTCGTATTTTTACAATTTTAAATATAACATGCCATCTACAAATATCAGTACATACAAATACCTTTTAAAAAATTCTTCGAACACACTCGTCGATAAGGATCGTAGTACACTAAAACGATCGTAAATACGGATCGGCGCTCACTAAGCTCCGGATCTAGCAGCTTCAGAAAATTAAAAACCTTACAGTCCACGGATTGCCGCTTGAAATATAGAAGCGAATAGCCAAAGAGCTGTTAAACATTCGTTACAATAGTATAAAAGATTAATTAACCATAGAAATATATCTACCTGATAATTATATTTCAATATTTTTCTTATTGCAGATAAAAATAGTTATAAAGTAATAATGTACAAAGGGCAACCTTATAGTTAAATAGCAATCTCTGTCAGGCAACCTGACAGGCTATATAGGGATATTGAAGATAAGTATAATTTACATAATAAATCGATAAACTTATTTACAAGAGAACCTACTAATTTTATGAACACGAAACCTTGTAAGGTAAATTTAAAATAACATGGCTAATATATGTACAGAACTTGTCACACCAAAAACTCTTATTTAAATTAAAAAAAACACAGCCTTACAAATTCTATTTTATTAAATATGATCTACCTTTCTAGAATTTTCATAGACACGTTTAATAGTGTTATGTCTTTAAGAATTCGTATGTTAGTCTATGAAATGCAACAGTAAAATTGAAAGTAAAGATAATAGTTTCGTAGATTACATTGAGCTAACATATAAGAATATCTGTTATAGAATTCTGCTTATTATTACTCCTAACTATCCGTAATTAGCTTATTAGGAAAAGGGAAGGATGGAGGAGTAGAAGAAAGGGTAGGAAAAAGGATATGATTGCCATAAATTATACTTTACCAATATCATAAAAACATATGAGTAAGGGACTTAAGAAGCAATAAGCAATACGCTAATGCTAGCTAGTAGCTACGCGATTCAGGGTTATCTGAATCGCGCTTATGATATTTTTTTGAGATACTATATATAAATAAATTTACAACTTCTTGATATCAAACTGTTAGGGTTTATATGATATATTATGTCAATATGTCAATGAACTTTCCTTTAGTTTAATAGTGTCACATTTTTCTACAAACGGTTTCTCAAAATATCCATAGTATTAATATATTGCCATTCAGAAATAACCAAGTAATTTCCGAATGGAGCTTCAAATTAATTAAGCCCGCAAAACTCAATTTATTAGGCACTCAATTTTAATAAAGTTTATGTAAACTGTTTCGTTAAAACGCGGTTAAAATCTTTCGCTACCAATTATCCTTACGACGCGTTGCACAATTTAATGTTGCGTTATTTACGGGAATTTCAACATCAAAATTTATTTATTAATACATTATTAATTTACGAATTTTCCGTTGAATGAGTTGATGGAATACGGTTCAGATTGGAGTGTTAACAAAAGCTGTTTCGATCAACCGATTGCAAGGGAATTGGGGCGTTTAATGTAATTCATTATTAATAAATCATGTATGGAATTGACTAATGAGCGAAGTGCTAAAAAATTACAAAATATTTTTATTTTTTCATGTAAACTTATGATATATAGATATTCCATTACAAAGGTGCAAAACAACAAATTTGGAACTAGGAACATATTTTGAAAATTCAGTTGTCACTTTGAAAAGGCTTAAAAACAGGCGTAGAAATATATATATACTTAATATAAATAACGTAAATATTTTTCCGGAGTAGGGATCGAACCCACGACTTTTCAGAAGGCAGTTGTGCAACTACAACGCTATACGGCTGATAATAAAACAAACTAACGTTAACTTAAAACAAACATTTTTCCACTCAAGTTGCAGTTAAGTAGAAAATAATAAACAAGCAAGTTAATAATAGTTATAAATTCCATACAATTGTTGAGCATAAAACCTTATTTAAGCTCCAGTGGATTTGAAGCTTAATCTTATCGCGTATGTAACATATAAAATTAACCTTAAACACGCCAACTTAGCGATAGCAAAGCGGATTATACTGCAACGTTTAGAACTAGTTGCATGCCGCGGCTCCTTCTGCAAATTTAAAATATTATAAGGTTTTTTTATACGTAGAAGGTGAAATACAATAATTTAGAAATATGCATTTTTTAAATAAAAAGTACAAGAATATGTGTACAAAATTTCATGATTATCGGTCCAGTGGTTTCGGTCGTGGTGGTGTCTATAAAGAGACGGTATGGATAAAAAATAGAGTTAGGTATAATTTTCAAATAAATATTTATATTACGTTTTTTCATACCCGTTAGGTATATTCCTAGTCAAGGGTTAAATTTTCACTGAAACTGAATAGCTTTATCAAGCATTCACTGAATCACACACTATAACAACATATCATAACAAGTTATATTGAATGCCGAAGTTTCTAGAATAAACTATGTGTGTCTAATCCGTAGTTTCATTTCCTATTTGGCCTCTGTCACACCGTAGCGTTCCTGGTGATCGGTGAAAGAATGCTCACTATTTGTTTGCAAGTTATTTTGTTACTAACGGTGTTAGAGAATTAATTTGATGTCTGGATAGATTGTATGAAGCATTGTAATGTAATTTGTATTGTGAAATTTTTATTTCCACTTATAGATTGGGGAAATTATGATTTTATTTATATCTTTAAAGTTCATTAGCAATGTCCTGAATCCATTATCATTTTTATTAGCCCACATTAAGCTAAATGTGGCTAGGTTTTAAAACCTGCCTCTAACTCCAGATGTTAGGGCGATCAAACAAAAAACTTATTAGCGTTTTATGTACCTTTAGTAAAACGATTTAATTACCACATAGATTTCAGCTTTAACCTATCATGTAATGGGTCAAATAAGCCAATTAAATAAATACTTTAATTTTTTTAATGCTATCAACATTCAAACATATTATGTAGGGCTATCATAATATGCCGGCAAAACCAATAAAATAGTCCTATTTCTATAAATCCAAACGATAAAAATAGTAACAACAGTGGTGAGTAAGTTACTCATATTTAATAAAAGACAACATTGATTAGGGTGAATAGGCTTTTGAGCAGTCATACCACCACATAGACCAAAACAGCATTAAAAGTGTGTCATGTATTTTATATATTAAATATATGTTCGCTAGTTCGTACAAGAATTTCGGTGTAACGCACACCCTCACAACTCCAATGTATCAGACATCACAGAGCAATGTGCAAAGTATTCGAATCCCCCTGAATAAGTTTTAATTACTCTGTATCACCTGAATCTATTTGCATTTTGAACATTTTGTATGAAGTGCAAATGATAATTTATGAATTCACGTGAAAACTTCGAATATAAACTGAAAAGCGGTTTAGTTTACAAATCGGTTATATGAAGAGGATTTAGGAGGGAGATTAATGTTAGCTGGTGTAGTTTGTATGATAATTTATAATAATACTTTAGTAGTTTATTTTTATACATATTATAATACTGTTTTATACACTATATCGAGTTAAAAGTGTTGCTTGTTGAATAATGATAAACTCGATTTGAGACTTTGACTTTGGTATTACTTTAAATATGTTTTTGAATGTTATGAGTACTTACATATGAACTTTGAAGCCGCCATTTTGATTTTGTGTTGATTTCTATGTAAATTTTATTTTTAAGATTGGTATGTATAGCAAATAAAATTTTTCAGATAAATAGACAGATAATAGGTACTTTCAATCAACTTTATAAACTGTTTTTTTTATTTCTTAATTTATCTTTAAAGTATTTTAATTAACACGACTAACGTAAAAAATAACTGCTGTTAAAAACAATTAAAGAATCGATCCTTCCATACGTATGAACAAGTCTCGAAATAAATGAAACGTACTCCGTTAATTGTGAACCCCGCTTACCTTCATTATTTATTCTTATAATGCCTTAAACCCGGGGTTAATTCCGTGCCCCGGAATTCTTACGCTCCTAATTACGTTATTAGCAAGGTGACAAGGTTGAATCCCAAGTTTTTCCGATTATTTTATGTTAGCCCTTTCTGTTATTGCGTTTCATTGAATTGTGGATTGCTTCGGAGTTTTGTTTGACTAGTTTTTTAGTTGGAATTAGTGAAATGGCTTTTGATGGGTTTGGCAGGATTTCGATTTGTATTTCTAAAAACTAGCCGCGCCCCGCAGTTTTATCCGCATTTACGCATGTAATATATACACATAAACCTTCCTTAAGAATCACTCTATCTATAAAAAAAAACCGCATCGAAATCCGTTGAGGAGTTTTAAAAATCTAAGCCTACATAGGGACAGACAGACGGCGGATAGCGACTTTGTTTTATACCATGTATTGATATCCACTGTTTTTAACTATTTGTAAAACATTCAACTACGTGGTGACATAGATGGCGTTAAACGTTTGAAAATACAGTATAGTAACCGTCAATTACCTTTAGCGGTGAACGTAACCTGCGCAGAAGTCAAAAATAAGGTATCGAGGTAGCGGAGCGGCGCGCGGGGCGCGTGATCGTCGAGTGCGCGAGCGTTGATTGGTTGTCCCAGTCGTGTTGTCTTTCTCGCACCAACGAGCGCGATTCTACCGATGCGCAGCTATTGTCTTCAATCGCTAAACATTTTTGACGATTATACATAGTCTAAATTTTTTTACCAACTACATCTAATAATGTTTTGTATTATTAGTTCATATTTCAAACCATTCTTTTCAGCTTCATAAATTAGTATTGATTACCAGTACTATGAATATTATAAACCCATGTGCAGTGCAGTCGCAAAATTAGGGACATAGACAATTTAATGAGCGTGGTGAAATACAATTATAGTTCGCTATTCCCGACCGGCTTCAATACACAGGGTGTTTAGATACGAGCCTAAAGAGTAATATTCTCTTCGTAAAAACATATTTTAGTAATATAATAATTAAATTAAATAAAAAATCTGATTGAAAAATAACAGTGTCATAAAGTTTTCAAGATTATGTTTGTAGTGTGAAATTGAACCAACTTCATGGAAATTTTTAGTTGCTGGCAACATCTTCACTTCAACATCAGCTTATTCATAACTCTTTTTTTCGCACCTCAAAGACGTATATATGTCGCAGGCGGATTATATAATCCGCTGTATTACATTACGGCTAGCCGTTTTACAAAACAGGGCCGTTTTGCAACGCGGCGGTTCAACGTTTAGCCGTATTGTCTTGCGTAGTTTTTGTATCATTATAAATTCTTATATTCTTATTATTTTTGTACCATTGTCATAGATTTTGTATCATTATAAAAATAACTTGATTACTCAGCTTCATTTTTATTAAAGATGAGTAAATAAGTATTTTTATAACGATAAATAACTAAGCAAACCTAACCTAATATATTAAAAAAGTAACATATGGTGACGAATACATTTAGGCGGTTTTTTACTTATCTGCATTCAATACGGCTAATCGTTGAACCGCCGCTTTGCAAAACGGCCCTGTTTTGTAAAACGGCTAGCCGTAATGTAATACAGCGGATTATGTTGCAATGCTACTTAGTTTATTTTTTGTACTAGTATAAGTTTTTAATTTACTCATTCTCTGTAGAAACTGCCTTCCGAACCGGTGGTAAATGTTTTGTAATACCATGACGATTCATAAGTGCTATTTACTGTTTGTTATCTATATCATAAAATAAAAATGCGTACCTACTACCGGTATTTGTTAACCGGTTCACAGATCAAACACTATTTTCTTAACATGCTGTATATCACGCTTTTCACCTATCGGTATCAATTGCATTGCATCGCTATACGTAATTAATGGACACAATTTTATACTGTTTTCAGCGTAATTAAATCATTAGTTTGAAATGTTATCGTTTTTATGTCTTTTGTACACATAACCAGCTGTGACTACGGTCTAGTTTACGTAAAACGAAATTCAGTTTTTTCGATTTAAAATTATATTATTGTGATATTTTTTAAAAGCTTATTACAAGAGACTAAAAATATTAAAATTTGTAAGGAGTAGAATTGAGTAGAATGTAGAATATTTAATGTCACTGTAGTTTTGTCTGTGTGAGTGCATTTTCTACGTCAATAACGAATGGTTTCGAAACGATTCTCGATCGACTACTAATAAAAAAACTTATTACGAAAATAAGTGGCTTGCTTTCTATGGCAAAGAGAAAAAGAGAGAAAGAGAGAGAGAGAGAGAGAGAGACAGATAGATAGGCTTAAAATTATAGCAGAAAGTATGGATACTACTTTTTTCTGTTCAATACTGACCCCACACGCAACGCGCGCAAAGGAACTAAGCTTTAAAAGCTTTTTGTTGTGTGTGTGTACTACATTCAATTTTTCACTCTTTGGCTACGGAACCCTAACAATTCTATAACGATTCAAAGTCACGCCTAGTTTTAATGGCTTAGTTAAAGTGAGGCAATTTGTCGCTGTTCATAATGTAACGATTCATCTAATGAAAGCAAATGATTAATTCCATTTACAATCATTATGAGTACTATTATAGTTTTAGCGTAAGAGCTGCTGTGATAATTATATTATTAAATAATTAAGACTATATAGAATAAGGAATGGTATAAAAATCTATTGTAATAATTAAATTATGAAATGTTTATTATTCCAAAATATGTAACTAAATGTAAACATATTTTTGAAAAATATTTTAAGAAAGACGTTTCTACGTCGTTTAAATTTCATTCTTGAATATAGGTCTATAATCTAAATGGTATAAATAAAAAATTCAGTATTATGATTTCTAATTTATGATTGGTGTTTATGTAAAACATTAACGGTATCGTATATACAATTGCCGACCCGTCCCGACTTCGCACGTAGACCTACTAAATATAGAGTATGTTACTCAGTGATAATGTAGCTTTCTCATGAATTATTAAAATCGGTCCAGTGCTTTTTGAGTTTATGCATAACATACAAAAATACGAATCTTTCCTCTTTATAACAGTAGTGTAGATGACGTCACTTTGTATTCAAATTAAACTTACTTATTGGTTTATTTAGCTAGCTCCTAGCCTATGTAATGACTATTTAGGTGTTTATGAATATTTAATTATTGCGTGTGTGTAACTTTAATGTTTTATTTCTGTGTTGTAATTAATAATGTTGTAATTATTTTACAATTTTGTTCCCTGTTATTATGTAAGCGTTCATGTTGTCCCATTGAACACTCATATTGTAAAGGATAGAAGTTTGTTAGTTTGTCATTATCTTACGATTTACTAAGCCGGTTTTGAAATTTGTTTATTTTTCCTATAGGTCAATACAATATTCTCGATATTATTTACGATATCTAATCGTTATTCTCCCATTCGTGTTTCCTTCTTATTTGCGTAATATCACTTTATCAAAGGTTGTTTTGACATAATCCTTAATAACATTCCAATTTGAACAAGCGAACGTATCATAAATAATTTTATTGCTTAAAAAAATATTTTCAGGACATTTATACACAGCGCCATCTAGTTCCAAGCTAAGTAGAAGCTTGTGTTATGGCTAGATAACGGAATAAATCACATATACATACTTTTCTTTTGTAAATACATACATACAATACATAGCAACACCCAGACCCCAGAAAAATACAAATGCAATGAGAAAACAAAGTAATTCAATTCATTTTCTTTCTGACACCTATCCGTCTTGTCGACGACATTCATACATACATACTATTACATGTTATTACATATAATATGAATGTGATATGAATTATGGAACTCTTCTGATATTCACATAGTTTTTCTGTTCGCATTAACGTTATGTTATTGAATTACTGAGGGAAATTGTTTATGGACTCAGAATATAGAATAAACTATTTATTATGGAATATTTTTACTAATATTATAAATTTTGTATGGATGTATGTTTGTTAGTCTTTCGCGCTAAAACTACTGAATAGATTTGGTTGAAATTTGGCCAGCGCGTAGGTTAGATCTTAGATTAACATATAGGTTAGTTTTTATCTTAATATTGTAAAGGAGACAAAAAAAAGGGTAAAACAGCGTTTCGCGACTAGTGACTTAAAATTTGTATAGTTCATTCTAGATTGTTAGTAAAAATTGTATCATGTGAAGCTTAGTTAACTCTCCTTTATCGACCTGTATTTATTATATTAAAATTAAAATATAAACTTTTGGTTTGATTCTCTGAATGCCTCCTTCAAAATCTAACAAGCTGTATAGTCAAAACTTAACTGGTTATACCGTACGTCACTAAAAGGAGCATCGGTAAAATATTTGCGCAGTAATCGGAAAAATACGAGCCGTTGAAAGGTAAATAAATAGCTTGGAACGGAACGAACGTTTTGGAAGTACTGAAAAATGTTCTAGGTCATTCTAGAACAATGTTCAGGTGACTTCACAAGTGTATTAAGAGATTCAATATAACAAAACATAGGAGTTACTTAGTTTTCTAGTATAACTTAGTATTTCTTAATGAATGTTTTTTTTAATAAGTGATATGGTCATTTATTTTTTTTAGTAGCTACACTAACTAATATAATCTTTTAAATTTAAAAATGAGTAATGACTTGTAAGTTTGTGTTAATATACTTTTGACATCGACTGTACAACAGTGGTTAAACATTATGATAACGATAAACATATTCTATCGTCTTAATTAATTTTATGTAAGACAGTACAAAAAAAAATTAAGCCACGGAATCTTACAGTGCGCGTAGCCCAACACCTGTCGGCAAGTATTTTTATATACATAAGAAATGTGATTATTTATTATTAAGATATAAAAGTCTAAGTTTTATAAGTTGGTACTTTCTAAATGTACATAATAATAAAAAGTGGTACCACCGAAAGCCTTCTACGTTGTTATAAGTACGACCTTAAAATTTTCCATTTTTCGAAAAATTATATATTCCATATAATTGTATAAATTACATATTATAATATATATCGAATAATCAATTCAGCTTTAACAAAGATTTCTTTGAGCAAGGTAATGGGTACGATAAAAAATCGTCACGTATTATATCGGTGTAAAAAGCTAAGCCAAACGTCACTCCATCTAGCTGCGAGATCGTTTGGCGTGCCGCCACAGAGATCTGAATGGCACGCTATAACTCATTGCTCTCCATTCAATTCGTTCACCATTCGCTGCCGAATATACAGAGTAATGTTAATGATTCGGGTGCATATGGAACTTAGGAGCTATGGACAATCACTTCGACTAAGTGCAAGACTTTAGAGTGACGTCATAGAGAGAATTTCGTTCAATTCGTTCACCATTCGCTGCCGAATGTACAGAGTAATGTTAATGACTCGGGTGCATATGGAAAGGACCAAAAGATAGTATATCTCCGCCTCAGTGCAAGACTTTTGAGTGAAGTCATAGTAGAGGAAATAAATGCTACGCTATAATGCTAAATGCGCTACAATGTTCTACATTCAATTCGGTCACCATTCACTGCCAAATATACAGGAGTAATGATTCGGGTACATATGTAACTTACCTTAGGAAGAACCTATGGATAGTGTCACTCCGTCTAAGTTTAAGACTTTAGAATGACGTCATACTCGCGTCAATCGTCTCGTTTGAGAATTTAAGTCTTAAAATGTTTTAATACACTTTTCATTTTTTGTAGCGATTCATGTGTCCCCACATATGGCATTATTTTATTCATGGTATTATTATATTTAATCCAATACATTATATCCAATAAGCAATATTGTTGTTAATAGGTGAATTTTAAAAGACGTAAATACAAAAATTTTACATATTTTATTTAAATAAATACGTCTTAAAATTAACAATGTGTATGAAAAAACTATATTAATAAGATATCTAGAAATCGAATAAAAATATATACACCCTATTAATGATGGAAGCTATTCATTGGCGTTTGATTCAATATCTATACTCTATCCTTTTAAAGGATTTTCAACTTTATTTCAAAAACTATAGAGTGGTCATTTCCTTGTAAATATTATTAGCATCTCAGCGTAATCTAGACTAATGGTAACGCGTGATAAGTTCTAGTTTAAACTAAGCTACTGATTCGGACGGACGGCTTTGTATACAAAATCAATAGGGAAATTAGATTGAGTTTAATTACTTAGGTGATACTTAAATAGAACTTAATTACTTATATTAAGAAAGTAAGTATGAAGATAGTACCTTTCAAATAAGATGTGGGATTAAGTGGTAACCCTGAAAATTTTAATGAAAAATAATGTATGTATGTATGTGTGTAAACATTTTGTAGCGACCGCTATTATTGCGTCGAACTCTGAATCGCGCTTATGATATTTATTCGAGACTTACCATAATATATTATACAACTTCAGGAGTGAGGCTTCTAGTTTCGGTTCAGATGAAGGCAGTTCCCATCCTATTTCCCCAATAATACTTGAAATCTTAAAAAAAAAAAAAATAATATTTCATAACATTTATACACAGCGCCATCTAGTTCCAAGCTAAGCAGACGCTTGTGTTATGGCAACTAGATAACGGAATAAATTACATATACATACTATTCTTTTGTAAATCTTCTTAGTCGTACACTCTTGTCAGAGTGGTCGTGGTTGCACTGACGTGGTACATGGATAGGTGGTATTTGGGTCGTGAGCTTTGAGGAGGGTAGTTTTCCCGATGATTTGCTTCCATCTCGTTCG
>DWAJ01005387.1:0-11578 GCA_018238005.1 Eurema mandarina | reverse complement strand
ATTACGTTGAGTTGTTGTGTAATTGCAATTGTATCTTCTTATTTTAAAAAGAGCAACTATCAAAGTTTCTTGCCGGTTCCTCTCTGTAGAAAGTGCCTTCCGAACCGGTGGTAAATGTTTTGTGATATCATGACGGTGCCCAAGTTATACTATATGTAGCCTTGTTGAATAAATATATGTTTGACTTTGGCGTTCTTAGTATTTTTCGAAATTAAAATTGTGATGATAGATAAGACTCCGGGTAATTAATTGTCATAAAAAGCTTCATTATTTCAGTTTAATTGTTTATCTGTTATATAATAATTTACAAAATGAAATGGGAATCATTCTATTAGATACTATATTATATACGAGAATAAGGATAGCGGGTAGGGAAAAATGGGCTTCCGGTGTTTCCACTTACCAGCGAAACTCTATGTCATCTCTGATAAGATACATTACTTGATGATGGTTCACTGGGATCATCCACTATTACGACTGTACCAACATAGGTGAGCCGGACCAATACAGCTTAAGGGAATGACTGTCATAATGTTAAGTTTGGTAAAGTGCGAGTGCCGGAAGCACAGTTTTCTTTCCCACCTTCCCATTCTTGTGCCGATGTTTTAAGGCTGATAACGCATTCACAAGGATTTCAGCTTTGCGATTGTCCGAGAACAAGCCACATAAGCCACTTATCATTGGAACTTGCGAAAAAATATGGTAGTTCATAAATTATTATCTACGTTTATTCGACTAATACGTTGATTCGATGTTGTTTCGAATGAAAATCATAGCGGTTACGATGCCTTTATTAGTTTGGGAGTCATACGGCCAAATACTCGTATGAAAATTAAATTTAAGCACGCCTTAAGACTCACAATTTTAACAGAATTGTAAGGCGAACTGTCAGATTGGACCGGTTTAAGTTGTACTTAATTTTAAGTTACGTTTAAGTATTCCGGCATATAAACGCCTAACTTGCAAATGAGCTAACTTCGAAACGTTGTAAAAATTTCACTGTTTTTATGCTTAGTACTCACCTTACTTACTTTAATTTGACAAAACTTTTCCATCAATTTGACAGTTAAAAAAATGACTCCTCAAAAACAATTATTAATTATGTCTTATCTTTATTGGTATCAGTTAATTTATATAATTACACAGCATATAACTTTTACATAAATTTCAAATTTTGTTCGAAATAGCGCAGTTTTGTAGAATTTGCTGTCAATATGTTCCTATACTTAGCGCTTTTGTTTTTGACTACAGCGAGCTACGGGTTCTGTGAGTAACTTTATTTTATTTTCATTTTCTAAGATTTTCTGGTTCAAGTACTACTAAAGATTTCATTACCTTTTTAATTGGTTTTGAAACTAATTGATATAAGTCGTAACACTTTACGTAACGGTTACGTCGTAACCTCTATATTATTAAATCTATATCATTTGTTTCTTATAAAAATAAATTGGTTGTTATGATTATTTTATTGCATCAGTTGTAATTTCTGAAACGGTAGGGGTGATTTGTTCCATATTGCATTGACAGGAATTGAATTTAATTGGATTTTTATTTTGTAGAAGTGTTATTTGTTGTTGTTATTTTACGGACTATAGAATTTTTGATTATGACTTATGCAGGTGAAGATGTTGAGCCGGGTGACGTAGGACCCGATAAGCATATAATCGGCGGTAAAGATGCCCCGGAGGGTTCCAGACCATTCCAAGTCTCCCTCGGTACCGGAGACGGCAAACAACATTCTCACTTCTGCGGAGGCGCCATCCTTGACGAAAAATGGGTGGTAACCGCTGCCCATTGTACGAAGCCGTAAGTATAACATTTTATGATATTAAGTTATTTGGATGGCTGGATATATGGATGTTGATAGGATAGTCTTTCAAACAAAAACTAGACGTGTCCCGCGGTCTTACCCTTAACTTGTAAAAGGGGATTGGGCCTTTTTGGATATTCAATTAACTATTCACACAGATGCACAGTTAACCCGATCTTAAGTTATTACAGTTTGAATAATATCGATTTTATAATTAACGATAAAACAGCAAAAATAGACACTTCGCATTAACTACTAAACTTAACTGTCTTTTTAGGTTTTCTAAAACTAAGATTCGTGTCAAAGCAGGAACGACCAAACTATCTTCCGGTGGAACATTGCATGAAATAGAAAAAATTATAAATCACGAAAAATACGACATCACAAAATTTAACTATGATATTTCTCTTATCAAAATAAAGGATAAGTTTAAATTTAACGACAACGTTAAGGCCGTTCCTCTGCCTAAAGAAAATATTGGAGGTGGAATCAGTTGTATAGTTTCGGGCTGGGGATACACAGAAGTAAGTTTTCCCTGCTAACTCTGCAATAAGTATGCCGTACTATAATTTATTATCTAAAAATTAACCTGTCTACACAAAACTTTAACTGCTAAATTGATTTGCATAAATGCCTATCTAGCATTTATTCTGAAACTAGCTGTTGCCTGCGAATTCGTCCGCATTTCCTTCCTTCCGTAAAAATGCCTATATCCTTCCTCAAACGTTCGCGACCGGGCGCACTGTGCACTTGGTGCCTATCTAGACCGATCGCAAACTTTCAAGACGTCTGTCGTTTTACGCAGTCTAAAAACGAAAATTATGTAAATACATTCTTATTCAATTACATCCCGTACAAATATTGCAAGAGCAGTATTTTTAAATGATTTTAAGATTTTTTTTTAAGCACTCAAAAAATATATTTCAATTAATTATTAATTCAAATTGTTTTTTTATATAGCACGATTGTAGTATTCACTCTCACACATGGCTTAATAATTAGCGTATTTCATGTATAACTTTTGTGTTTAATTAGGGATGACTCAGAGTGTTATAAACATAAGAGAAGACAAATATTAGATTGGGGAAAGTTTCTTCGTATTTTATATAAAAATTCAAAAGCTTTTTTTATAAAGTTTATTCAACTTTGACTCTGAAAATTTTGGTAGTTAAAGGTGAAAAACTGCACCCTTTCTGTAGATTAATTCTGGCCGGCATTAATTAATTAATTTTTTCTCTACTTTTTGCTTTAACCTCACCAATTGCTCGTAGTTCAGTTCAGTGTCGATAGTTCTGCCTGAAGGTAACAGCTTACAATTAATAATGACCTCCCAATTCCACCCTCATCACATTGTTGCGAGTTAACCCGGGTTCTGCCACAGTCTGTGAAGCCTGACCGGCCTTTGACCACGATCTTATCACACGTTCTTGTCGTACGTAATCCACTTTTTATAAACAGTTATAAGCTGCATTCAAAATGGTTCGGTTTCATTTCGAATCGTTAATGCGTAGGTACATGGTTCATTAGGTTTCATTCAATGAGGCTATGAGGCACACAGAATATAAAGCTTAATTTTGTACCCAGCTTGTTTCAAATGCACCAAAACCATTTTATGTGATATGCCATTTTTTTTAAGATTGCCATCATTTGTTTTCCACAACAGAGCGACAAGGGCAACGTGCATCTTTGATATAATAAAATTCGCATTGACAACGCTTAAACCAAATTTTCGCTACTCTCACAGATACACCATTAGATCCATAACCAAAACAATTCTTTTCGCGGCCTGTGTTGCATTTTTAACCTTTTTTATTTTAAAAGGTATCGAATTTCTTCATTAGATTCACTTATTATAAAGAAAAGCAAATGGAAATCACAATTTTTTCAAATGTAAACTTAACAATGTTTTCTTTAAAATTTAAACTTTTTAATGGTACCAAAGCCATCCAGATACAAAATCTATAGCTAAAGATATTTGATTTCAAGTTCATAGATACTAGATGCGAAATTACTCTTTCCCCGACCTATTATAATCAGAAAGCTTCGAACAGCTAAGCTATTATATATAGTTACTTGTTATTGTGAGTCAACCATAAAAGAATAGACATATGCTGTCCTGGGATATTTTTTATATAATTTTCAGGAGAACATTTTCGTCATACATTGTTTCTAAAGTTCTTACACTAACTTTAACACACGCGATGTAAGCTTAAAAAATGAAGTAACTTCTCCGGTTTTCCCCACATTTCCCTTTACTGCTCCTTTTCTGCGAGAGAGATGTTTATCTCTTAATTAATTATTTGTTCAAGCTAATACAATCCAAAATCATTTCGCAACTATATCACTGAATTTTAATTTTTTTAGCAAAATGGAAAAAATCTGCCTGATAAATTGCAAATGGTCACAGTCAATACCCTTACAAACAAAGACTGCCTGAAGACTAGACTATCTAGGTTACAAAAAGAAATCCCGCTTACAAGAAATCAAATTTGTACATACAAAGATCGTGGACAAGGAATTTGTCAAGTGAGTTTCAAGTTTTAAATATTAAAGTGCTTAGTTAATAATAATAGATAGCTTACAAACTTTGAATGAGTAATTTATATTTTATATTTTTTTTATCTAAATATATATCTGTATTTTCGTTCGTTCGTGAATAACTTAAAATTTGAATTGAGAATAATATTTCTTGAACCGATGGATGTTATCAAAATAACGTAATTTAGATATAACATTAATGTATTATATGATATACAAAAACAAAGCAAGCACTTGTCGTTTATATGATATAAATATGGTCTTACAGGGTGATTTGGGCGGGCCTCTAACATGCAATGGCGAACTTGTTGGACTGGTATCTTACAACATACCCTGCGCTAGGGGAGTCCCCGATGTCTACACCAGAGTGTACCAGTTCTTAGACTGGATCAGAAAAAACAAGAAGTAGAAAGATTCTACTCTGTCTACTCTTATTTTGATGAATAAATAATCACAACACTATTGTGAGTCTTATTTGAACTTTATCCATTTCAGTAGTATCTTCCCTCTTATCTCACACGTAAATACACATATTTGTAAAGGACAAAATATGTATCTGTTTATTACCGCTGCAATTTACAGTAGATCAAATACATTGAAATCTTAGATGACGTTTTTTAATTTTATTTTTCATGGAAATCAAAAACCTTTGTATACTTTATAACTGTACATAATGATACTGTGTAGGTATAAAAAGTATACTATGTTTACTAGATGCTTAGTAGAGGATATTTTTGTAGCATTTTCTACATGTATTGAATAGGCTAATTATCCAATAATCCAAGTAACTTATATCCAGTTTCTACAATTATTTTTTAGTTGAAGAAAAAGATCGGATATCATTTTATTGTTATTAAATAAAAGTTTTTTTTGTTATTTTATGTCAAAGTCGATTTGAATAATCTTTTTTCGGCGTATAGGTAATATCTCAAGGGTGGATAATTGGGGATGAACTTTTTTTACATGCAGTATCTCCACCGATTATATACCAATTTGAGATTTTTTTTGAATAGGTACTATCAAAAGGACCACCTTTTCATTCGAATATGAAGAAAATATATCACCCCAAGGGTGGAAAATTGGGGATGAACTTTTTTATACGCAATATCTCTGCCGATTATGAACCAATTTGAATTATGAACGAAGTCAGTTTTATTATTTTTTTTAAGTTAATTATTATGTAAGAATAACATAGAAGGAACGTTTTCATCAGAACAGCACCACTTAATTACGCCTTACTGCTAAGCATCTTGCACCTTAATAAGATGCAAGTTTTTAATATAAACAACGAATCTTATTAGGGATCACTAAAATGGATATATATATACAAAGGTGACTGACTGACATAGTGATCTATCAACGCACAACACATAAGTTTAATATCAACAACAATCAGAGTATATCTAGCAAGAGTACTGAGAATCGAGTTGAATTGAATTAATAATATAGATTCTCGGTGAAATGGCATCGCAATGATGCAATAATTTTCCAGTCCCGTGTGTTTTTTTTAACTCATTAAAATCACTATGTTTCTTTATGTTATGTTCAAGTTATGCCTTTTCTAAGGCTAGGAACGAGAAAGGAATTATTGTATATAAATATTAAATATACTTGAAGGTGACTGAAACATTAAAAAGCTATTGAAAAAGATTTCTCTTTCTCAGCTCAGATATTTCTCACCTGTAAATATATGATATTTTTCAATAGTAAAGTTTTAAAGGTGTTTTTTACAAAGTATTATTTTCCATTACCGTCTGATAATGACGTGCAGAGTAATTAATTTTTACTAATAACAATGATTGTTCAACAAACTGAAGTCTTATCATCAGTTTAATAAATATAAAAAAAGATAATAACTACAAGACTTTACTTTCTTCATTATATTTCTTCGTTTTATCGTTTGGAAAAATACATTATTTTTTAAATTAGCACGCTTTTACTCAAAAAACCTTCCAGAGCAATTAACTTTCCAAGTATTCATTTAAATATTCAGTATAAAAAAATACTAACTGGAGGGTAACTTACTTATAACAAATTCTACAGATATACTAAATGTTCTATAAGTAATGTTATTGAAATGTAAAAAGTCCTCATCAATACTGCACGTGCAAAATTTACTCGATTTTTTTGCGATTTTCAGCAAAACGTTTTATTAAGATCTCTCAATACCTTTTCTCCCAAGATCCACCGTTTTTGAGATATAATACAATCAAATTTGACCGGACTAATATCGACTAAAAGATATCCTAAATGAAGTTTTTAAAAATATCTCATTAATTACACTAAGTAAGTTATTTATATATTTTTTTCTAAATCGTTTAATAAAGACGTCTATTGTGAACAATTCTTAACATTGTCTGGTAATTGGTACTATAAATTCGGAGTTTCTAATTGTGATTTTAGTATAAACACCATGTTTCGATACATCACACTTTTGATATTGGCAATAACAAGCCACGCGTTCGGTAAGTTGATTGTTTATTAAAAATTATATAAAAAAATAATGATTTGTTTTTTAAATTTTAATGAAGTGTGTTTGAATCAAAAGAGCTGTAGACAAGTTGAAGTTAATATGTATTATAATTAGTAGGAGAAATTCTGAAACTCTCATATCTCATTATTCTGAAAAAAATTCAAATAACCCACTTAATATATTCAAATGCAGGTGATTATGTCGATGTAGAACCTAGTGGCGTAGATAAGCATATAATCGGCGGATCAAACGCTCCTGAGGGTTCTCGACCTTTCCAGGTCTCTCTCGGGGCAAAAAGAGGTAACTCACACGTTCATTTCTGCGGAGGTGCCATCATTGACGAGAAATGGGTTATAACCGCCGCACATTGTACTACATCGTAAGCATAACATTTTTTAAAATATTCTTGTTACGCAGAAGTTTTTTTTCTGCCACGCTTACTAGGTTTAAATTGTGTTGCGAAAGAGTTCGCAAAAGCACTCGTAAATCTGTCTCATAAAAGGACAGTGACACACAGTGAGGTGTTAGACGATTTAAATCCGAAATAATCTACTTTTTCCCTCCGACACTGTAGGTATGGTGAGTATTTCTTCACGAGACAAGAAAAGTTGTGTAGTGTGAAGATAGAGAGAGAAAAAAGGATCGTATTTCAATGTATTTATGTTATTAATTGCAAATATCAAAATAAGAAAAACTTTTCAAAAAAAAATCCTTGTAGGTATACTTTTTTCAAGATGATATGGTAATTTTTTGTCCACTAAGAATAAGTTTGCCAATGGTGATGTATTTAATATAATTTGATAAGTCATCAATGCCATAATTCAGCACGCTAACTTTTTTCTTTTAGATTGTCTAAATACAAATATCGTATTAAATGTGGAACAAATAGTCAATCATCTGGCGGAACGCAACATGATGTAAACAAGGTTATAATACACGAACAGTACTCCAACACCGCGAAGACCAATGACATTGCTCTTATCCAAATAAAAGATAAGTTCCAATTTAACGACAAGGTGAAAGCCATAGCTCTGTCTAAAAGAAATATTGGAAGTGGAATCAATTGTGTAGTATCTGGATGGGGGTATACAAATGTAGGTATCTATTAACTGAGACATATATTAACACGTTCATCATTACATATCTTAACACTAAGGAACCTTACTAGCAAATTTTTTTTCGCTTTATTTTAAAAGTTACTAATGATATTATGGTCAGTTTATTCGACCTATATTTGTAGGATTATTTAATTGCTACAGAATTTCGCTTGTAAATTTATGAACACCAAGGTTATTTGTCTAAGTATGAACTAGATGTTTTAATAATTCTTTATCTTTATTTTTAGCTAGAAAAAAAACGCGTCCAGACAAACTACAAATGCTCAATGTTAATACACTTGAAAACGAACGGTGCGCAGCGGCATTATATCGTTATCAAAGCAAAACACCTGTTACGCGCAATCATATTTGCACCTATAAGGCGTCCGGACAAGGATTTTGTCAGGTACTCATTTTGAAGATGTAATATAAATCAACTTTTCCACAAGATAACAATTTTTTTTTTGGAAAATCTAGCTGTATTAAAATTTATATAAAATTTGTTTATTTAATCTACATAGGCCATAAGAGCTAAAAGCAATAATGCGCAAAGATGGACCAAGGTCCGTGTGTTAATGGTTCGAAAAGTTCATTCCTCGGCTTCAAATTTGTTCGGCTAGTTTAACTAGCGCGACTTGCAAATGTTAAATACGTAGTTACAGCTTCAGAGACAAACTATCAATTATTCTCTTTCTCGTTAGTAGAGCCATTTTGTTATGTCAATTTGTGGTACTACCTCTTTTAGATCCAGATAACAACCAGCAACAATATCCAAAGTCTTTTAAAGCTTTGAGATTGTCCATGGTCAAAGGTACCTTGCCATTAGCGCTTTCCGCCATAACATAAAAAAGGAAATATGATGAAAGGAAATAGATTTATAACATTAATATATTTTCCAGGGAGATTCAGGAGGACCGCTGACTTGCAATAACGAGCTGGTTGGTATCGTATCCGTCGGCGTCCCCTGCGCTACAGGTGTTCCCGATGTTTACACCAGGGTCTCCCAGTATATAGACTGGATCAACAAAAACAAGAAGTAGTATACATGCCATTAATAAATATACCGTTTCAATAAAACAATACTGTTTTTTTATAGTCAGAAGGAATCTTTAGTGCTTATTGTTTCTGCAGGGACATATATGTATGGAGAGACGTTCTTAATTTTTACGAAAATAATATTTATAATAACGAAGAATTACAACTTCGATTTCGAATAACAGAGACCGTCTCGAAAATACGTACTTTACAATGTTTTTTTTTACTTATGAATGGACGTATGTACGTTATTAAAATGTATTGCAAATCAATTCTTAGGCAGTAATCTTAAATCAATTAATAGACCTATGTGAAGTCATTATGAATCCAAGATGGCGGACTAGTGATTCTGACGGCTTGCTAAAATAACTCAAACAAATCCATTTTTAGACCACTTTTTAAGGCAGCCTTCCGACACAACTCATGATCCTTTCCAATAGGTTCAAAAATAAAGTACCATAAGATGGCAAAAGCCGTCTATCTAACAATAATTAAGATAAAAATGTATATGTTTATATTCCTTCTATTAATTAACTTCAAGTACTAGAAACATACCAAGGTTTAGATGACATAGCACATTATAATCATTTACACATACAGAAAACTCTCGTCTTTAAATGATTTATGATATTTAAATTGTAATATAATAGATAATACGTAATATCATAGTATCGTATTTCGCTTGAGACATAACTAATAAAAAATCTGCTCAATAAAAACGCCGAGTCATCAATATTCTTAAATCACCTTGAAAATACAATCGGACTACGACGACTATACGACTATTATTATAAGAACGCCTTATACAAATAATTCTCCTACAATTAAGCTTTCGCTCAAGAAAACTTTTCTATTGCTATATGCTAGCTTCATCTCATTTTTTGGTTTCGAATATCAAGTACTTAATCGTCCTATAAGAAATTATAAATAACGTCTTTTTGTGAAACTATGTGAGCTTAATACCTTTCGGTCAGAGTTAGTTTCATACCTAAACGATTCATAACATATATCATACAAATGTTACATAAAGAAGCTCCAAAGAGGTTTTACTTACCGAAAACAGCGTGCTGTTCGCGTGCAGGCGGTCTATGTAGTTCGAGAAGCCGTCCCTCGCTATCCGGACTCTAAACCGTTCGGACAACGGTTGAGCTCGCCTAGCGTCATGTAACCATAGCAACAGCTCAGCTTCATCTCCCCCGGCGGTATGACCGAAGTCTCTCATACTGCACATGAGGTAGTGAGATTGGACTGTAGGTGCCGCGGTTGAGGTGAGAGTACCCGAGTTGAAACTGCTGCCCGAACCGCCTGCTCTGCGCAATGTACCGCGCCACTGGAAAATTTTATATTCATAATTTAATAAAATTTATTAAGTAAATTGTATAGCCAAATGTGCATAATTGGATATATATTTCGATAACAGTTGAATAGTTAATTCCTTTTTAGAATAATCCTTTAAGAACGAAGATGATTCGTATGTGCAGCGTGAACGAAGTCCCACGGTGCGAGAGAGATTTATGTAAAACAGTATATTGGATAATACTATCAATTATAATTAGTGCACGGAATGCTTCACATTTGATATGTTCATTCGCACCCTCACATCAATATAAAGTTTCATTCGAGTAATGTCTTTTACGTGAGTCATATAAATTTGTATAAAGGATCTTATGATACAAGTATAGACCTACTATATGAACCACGACATACAACATATTGGACAAAACAAACACATTTTCCTTAACCGTCAAAGCGGTGCCGTTTGGTAATTTTGTTAGGTTTAGTGATAATATTGTTTTCGAAAACTCTTCGTCCTTATTAAACTATATCCTTTGGTACATCCATACTAATATTATTAATGTGAAAGTAACTCTGTCTGTCTGTCTATCCATCACGCTAAAACTACTGAACCGATTCGAACGAAATTTGGTACGAAAGTAGTCTAGAGCCTGGGGAAGGACAGGCTACTTTTTAACTGGAAAAAAGGGTTATAAGGGGTTAAGGGGGGACAAAGTTTATATGAAAGTCCACGCGGACAGAGTCGCGGGTAACAGCTAGTATGTTATATATTATTACAACCTTCAAGAAAACGAAGAACGAAAATGATGAAAAAAGAGTCATGAATAGATTAATTAATATATATTTAGAATTTGAAAACCATATAATTCAATCAGGTTATATAGTCTTAATTCAATTAGCATTGAAATGCACGTGCACAACAAAAGTGCAATGTACAATAAGTTATAACATTATTTGCTACAAATAAAGAAACCTGACCTTTAATACCTACTGAGACTGTATCGATAACGCAATATTTTCTTATATGGAGTCGGGTGACCGACTTATTATACTATATTGAGATCATAAGTACAAGGCAAATTCTTAAGCAGCATTTATAAATTACTAGTTGTTTTATCTCAGGCTCTAGACCATCTGTGTACCAAATTTCATTACAATCGGTTCAGCGGTTTGGCTGTGAAAGCGTAAAATTATAAAAAGATTCAACCCCCCGCGCAACCTTTTGGGGGTTGATTATAAACAAAAGTAGCCTATGTCCTTCCTCAGGCTTTCGACTATTTTTGTACCAAATTTCGTTCTAATCGGTTCAGTAGTTTTAGCGTGATGGAA
>DWAJ01005386.1:0-11579 GCA_018238005.1 Eurema mandarina | reverse complement strand
CCGTACTGCTTGGTGCGCACGGCGATGGGCGGCGTGGTGGCGCCCTCGCCGCGCTGCGAGCGCGCCGCCAGCCAGATGTAGTACAGCGTGTTGGGGTACAGCCCGTTCAGCGTGTACGTCTCCGTTATAGGGATGCGCCTGCGCACGGCACTCGCATCACACACCATTCATATACACGTACATTGACGAGAATGCGACCACGATCAATTTAAAAAACGACAAATGATGCTGGATTTATGTTCTTATACACATAATAATAAAATTTAATGACAGAGATTATTAAAAATAACAATCCCCCTAAACAAGCTTACGCTTGTAAATACATTGAAATAGTCTGTATTGCACAATGTTAAACACACGTTACACTTTTACACACGATTCTACTATAAATAAAAGTCTTCTAGTCTAAGTGCCTCGTCTTTAACAAAAGAATTTATACTCTTAACAAATTTAATTGTTTATAAAATATTCTAGGAAAGCATATTGGGCGAGAGACGGTGTCCCCTGTAGGACTGTTCCTGCAGCTAAGGGCAAGAGGCACTCACTTCTTATGATGCTCCTTAGCGTATGTGTCGTTCCAGTAGAGCTCGTAGGACACGATGTTGTCGCCGGGGTGCGCGGGCCGCCGCCACGACAGCGTCACCAGCGTCTCGCCCGCCTCCACCACTACCAGGTTCGAAGGCTGCGACGGCACTCCTGCACACGCGCGCACACTACATTACATATTTTGTAATAAACATATTAAAATTTGCCATATATTTTTGGCTCATTAGTGCAACATTGTTACATTATCCACCTATTCAAAATAAGATTCTTTTCACGCTTCTATATCAACATATTAATAACCACCGCTGTATATATACTGTACCTTGTTGTGTCTTCACTTGAACGGGAGCCGAGATAGGACTAGGGCCCACAGAGGTGAAGGCTTGAACGCGAATTGTGTACACCGTGTGCGGCGTCAATTCGCTGATCGTTGTAAGGTGGTTGTTGTCCATCTATTGAGACGCGAATAACACGGGTTTAAAATAATTAATTATCAGGCCACAAGAGGTCACAGACACTGTATATGAGTTACTAACACACTGTGTGAACAAATAATTGCGTTGAAAGTATAGTTAAACTTTATTCTTCTAATTGTAAATTCTAACTCTAAAATTATTCATTCTTGATGTTGATTTTTAACTACTTCAAAAATAGTATTTAGTGTCGTTTGTCATATTGAAAAACTAACGACTTGTTTTTATCCATCTGATTCTTTAAAATTTTGCCGTATCGTAATTATTATCGTAAAAAATACAACAATCGGACTTACCATTTGTGACTGCCAAGACTGTATCGACTGCGACGGATCCGACGTATAATACACTTTATATCCCTGCAAATAAAATATCACATACAATGTCTACTTAGATGCTACGTACGGAAAATGCCTCCCGAGAATACGACGTCTTCTTTGGAAAATTTTAATGAACGTCGAAAAATACAGTGATGTATTCCGACGGAAAAACATAATGAAAATTCAGAAATTCTAATTTGCCGAAAATGTTTGAAAAGACAATGTTGTGTTAAGGAAAACGTCGTAATGAAAACGTATAAAAATATACGTTACAAATCATAAGCTTATTATGTTTTGAGGTAATGCGCCTTAGTCATGCTAATGTTTATATTAATATCGTGTTCTGTATTTAATATGTGGCTTTCGTAAATTTATTTTTTATTAGAGATATTATTCTGAGGCTCTATATTTTATGCATATCCTTCCTATTAACCATAAGAAACTTCAATTTTCAAGGAAAGTAGTAAGCACTATATTTTTATAAGGAAGCTTAAAATTATTATGTACAACGTACCGTGACTTGACCATTAGGTGTTTCAGGTTCGTCCCACTGGATGACCATTGTGCTGGAGCTCAGGGGTCGAACTTGCACGTTGCGGGGCGCTGAACCGGGTCCTTAGGACATTATAGAGGTTAGAAAGTTCCAGAACGTTCTAGAAAGTTGGAGAAATTGTATACTGCATGATACCTGACATAGTTTTATGTTTTGCGATAAAGTTATAACGTGTATGGTTACTTACGTAAATTGTTACGTTAAAGACATTTTCTAAAGCTAATTCAGTCGCAAATAAGGCAGGTGTCACAATTTATATTTTAAAGTAGAAAAACAGTCAACAAAAATACAAACGAACGCTAAATTAAGAATAACAATTCTCTCTCAAGTTGGAGAGACGAAGTAATTATAATGGACATTAATTAATCGTTTTCCATCGTTTGACTCTTGGTCCCGCGTATAAATATTTGATGTGGCATTAAAACATTAAGGTTGTTATTGTAAAAGTAATATCGCGGCCCGGAACAATAATACGCTAAGCGGACTTCGTCTCATCTCAATTAAGTTTAAACAAAATGAAAGTATAAAAAAGGTAACAATAAAAGCCGGAGACAATGGTCCCTTAATAGGATTTGTAATCGTGGCTATGGACACGTAAAAGAGAATGTCACTCAATCAAAAATATCTCTTGCTGTTTATAATATTTCGTAAGGGACGAGACAATAAAAGTTAAGACCGGTGCAATATTAAAACGCCATAACCTCGTTTGAGGGTCGGCCGAGGTCGCTTTTATTAGTTATGTTACGAAAATATACAGAAAAAAGAAAAGCGCCGAGCGAAAAATTTTATTTTTTCTATAGCCGCGCTTTCATTATCATCTCATCAGAGACAATTTTAATATTTCGTTCGACCTACTCTGCGGTAATTTAAATCAAGTTGGAGAAGTGAAAAATGAGGTTATAAATTTAATGTGAAAATGTTTTAGAAATGTTAAAACGATGAAACTCGTTTGAATAGTTCCTGGTAACTTTACATATGATTAATTAAGACCGCGATAGTTATTAATATTATAAATATTAAAAATCATACCAAAATAAATAAAACTTTAAAAAGAAAACTCATGCATGCCCGAGATTGTCATAATCGCTATACTTACTGGCGCCTCCATATAGTGAATCCACTGTTGATGAAAGCAGAAAACACAGCATTATTAGTAAATTGAATATATAAAAACGAACACTCAGATGACACACATGTGCACTAGCAGAAACAGGGCAGAGGGAACGTGTAATAGATTATCAAAACGTCCGTCGGTCTCAACGAAATGGTGCATGAAATGAAACGTAAATCACGCGCTACACTAGTCTACAAAAACCAATATAAAAGTGCCAACCAAATAAAATACAATAAAAAACAAAAGTAATATCTCAATTAAAATTCATTCAGAAGCGAACTTACATGAGGCCGCGGCGACCGTTGTAACGTCGCGTTAAACGTTGGCATGAAAAATCGTACAAAACAAATATCTTAGAACTGAGAAACGAGCGACGTAAAATAAAATCTATTTACTCAATCTAAAGCGATGAAATTAATCAAGGAAGTAGACAGAATTGTAAGCGATAAGAACAAAATTAAAGTAAGCAGATGATGAATGCGCTGAAATGGTTTACATATTTTGTTTGGAAGCCTACGCGGATCCTCGCTGAATAGACCAAAGTGATTACAATATCGTTTTAAATATCTTCCTTACCTAATACAGAAGGAAAGTCAACTGTTGGCATTTACGCCTTCAGTATCTAAATAAAGAAATAATTCGCCGATCCATGTCGGAAAATTATTCGAAAATAGACTAAAAGATCTTAAGGTTAATTATTTAAAAGGTACCCCAATATACAAAGTAATTAAATACGAAATGTATTAACAATTTTTGTTCAATGTGTTGGGTGATGTCTCTTCTCTTCATCAGAACTACCTCCGCCGTATATTCCCTCGGTCTATTATTTAACAGCCACTTTTTCTACACTGATTCTGACCGAGGTAGATAGTTAGGTAGGAAGTTGGAAAATGAGATTAATAATTTAGAAAAAAAATCGATTTAAGTCCACTAACTAACTTTGTAGGACAGAAGAGGAATGGAATAATGGAACAGGATTTTGTGTAGTTGGGCAAACATGGCGATGGCAAGTAGCCCTTAAAGTACTGGTTAAGTAATAACTGTATCAAAAGAAAATCCCGGCAATTTTTCGTTTTTTATTTCTCGTCGTAGAAACTATCCTTGAAATTCAAGGAATATTTAAAAAAATTGTCAAATTGATCCAGGCGTTGTTAAGTTATGCGCTTACCGACACATTTCGCTATTTATTTTTATGTTATAGATGATTTTTACCTGTTTCCCCGGTCGTTATGACAGCGGGCTCGGAGGGCGGCCCTCTGCCGATGTTGTTCACAGCGATCACATACATTTCGTACTCGGTGTACGGCGACAGGTTCGTCACGGAGTAGTATTGAGTGATCACGCCCGATATCTCGCTGAACGCCTACAAACATTAGCTCGTATTGTGCATACATTAGTGGAATTAATTGAACGCTGGCATCCGCTTTGACGCCGCCATCATTCGTTCCATTTGCATTTGGTTTGTACTTTTATTTTAATTACGTGTAAGGCTAAATCATTTTGTTTTATATTTTGTAGGTACATAGCTATTTTTGTAGGTGTAGACAAATCTATCAACATATATTATTACCTCATTTACAAAAATTTAACATAAACCATTATAACATTTAATTTAACACATATTAATTGAAAGATATCGAAAAAAAAAACGGAATCGTGAGAAAATTTTAAGATACAGTTTATAATTTGATTTTTTAAGGTTCCAATTATGTACCGATAGTGTATAACATGTTACCTGATTAGCGTATTTAGGTTTGTACTGTATAACGTAGTACTGCGGCTCTTCGGGGCCGCTGTAGTTCCACGCTAGACGCACGGTGGTTGCGGTCACCTCGGAAGACCTCACCTCCGTCGGCGGGCCCGGTAACGCTAAAGCATTTATTAACAAATTATATAATATACACTATTATATGTAAATATGTTTTAGAGATTAGATACTTGTATATGGTAAGTACGGTATTGGGTTTTTTTGTAACATAGCAAACGTCAATTTATTTAAAATAGTTCATCAGCCATCGACATAAAAAATAAATTCAAAAATACTTAAATAAAACAATTGATATCCGCATTGCTTTATATATTTACCATTCAGGCATATTTTTAGATATAGGGGTCTGTTATATATTTAAAAAAGATGACAAAAGAGCGAAAAAGACTTTATTCTTGATAAAATATCCATCACTTGATATCTATAAGCAGGAAGTATAATAGATGGCTTTGCTGCGCGTTATAATTAAGCCTTAAATTAATGCAAGGGCTACAAATCCTATTACAAGGGTAGCATAATGATTTGAGGCGACTGCTCCTTGTTTGTCTACTTAGCATCAAGCATATTCGTTCCGAACAAAAACATTTTTATAATTTACTCTCCACCTACCTACCTACCTACATAAACGGGATTATACGGATACCGTTTATCTTAAGGAAATTATTCGCAAGTCAAAAGTTAATACGACCATCTGGCGTAATCCGAATTCCGAATCGAGTTTCCTTTTCCTTCCCAAAAAACCCCTCATTAATGTTTAACATGGACCCGTGTATTACGAGTTCGCTAAGCTTCTTAAAAGCATAAAAATACCAACTTCAATTGACGGCATGGAAGTTTTAACGGCCCTCTAAACAAGTCCGGGAAAGGGCCTAATCCCGCCGAATTAAGCTGAGAAAATTGCCAACGCAACAATAATTAATCATTAATCAAGCTGACATTCGTAATGTCTCCCGGGCATCCCATCCCACCCAGTAAGTTGGCAAGCCTTTCGATTAGGAATTATACTATTTATCCATAATGGATGGACGAACCTCCTCGCCATTTATCAAATTGATTCGGCAAATACTTAATTTTGATTTTGTTTGCGTGAAAGCGTCGCTCTGTTTAAATTATTAATTAACGGAGTAATTACTTATTTTAATACTTAAAGGGAATTAATATATTAAAATGCTGAATGCTATTAGCATAATAGGTTATTACGCTATCGTTAAGCATTATGAAAATATAAATCCGCGCGGAAATGCTGACAGACTTGTGTATTGTTCAATTTAAATATTCAAAACGCCCTAGTGCTATGTTGATGTTTAGAAGTGTCTATTTCAATTTAACTTCTGAGAAATTAATTAAGATCCCATACATATCAAGCCGGGATTGTATACACATATCGTAAACATTGAATTTTATCGGTAAATAGTTCTTATTATTTATCTACACTAATATAAATAGGCAAAGTTTTAAAGTTTATGGCGTTTTAGAAGGTAATTTTGAATAAACTGAATTTAAAAATTATTTAACATAAATAAATAGTTACATCATTCGTTACTTTAATATGCTATATAGCAACCGAAAAATATAGCTGTATACATTTATGGCTAATATCGCGTTTATTCTATAGCATATTATATAGCAGCTATTTCTACATTTTTATACTTACATTGCACTTTAACTTCGGCGGTGGCTTCAATGACGCCGAGCACGCTTGCCGCCTCGCACGTGTAGTTCGCAGACTCCCGAATATCTTCTAGCTTCAACGTGTTTATTCCTAGGGGCGGATTGTCTTCGGGCGTCAACCATTTCGTCAATCCTGGCGGTTAGAACACTCAATGATCATATTATATTCACAATCACAAATGCTTTTGCTTTTTTGGCGTGCAAAATTATTTATTGGCAAAATACAAAATATTACAATTACTACACAACATATAACACAATAGTGAATGTCATTTCATTTCGATTAAGTACTAACTTTAGATCGAATCTGTTAACATTCTTAACAGTATCATACATAAATAAGCTATTATTCTGAATAAAGTAAAATCCATCACTTTTCAAATTTATACATTTCCTAAATAGTATCGGAATTGTACACATTTCCAAGGATTTGTATACAATTCCTAGACTTCATCAATATCCGGTAACACATACACAATCTAACAATAGTTATATTCATCCTAAGACTTCGCTATGAAGACAACCAATATAATCTTACCTTTTCTCCATTTGACGGTAGGCATGGGCGAGCCGACGGCTACGCATTTCAGCGTGAGGTTACCACCAAGCATCACTTCTGTCTTCGGTGGAGGCGGTATCGAAAACTGTGGGGCGACTCTCCTCACTGCAAATAAATCATCGAATAAGCGCATCGTATAAAATTATTGGTAGGTTGCCTTACTATATTGGTATTTTAAAACTTCCATATACTAAATACTCCATCGCATCCAGAAGATACATCTTTCTAAAAGGCCGGCAGCCCACTCCAGAGCTGTCAAGCTCCACAAGTGTTCATGGACGGCGATGACCACATCAAGGCAAGTACCCTCTAAAGAAACGTTCTCTTACTCTCTCAACTGTACTGGTGGTAGCAATTAAAGTAACTATATGTCTTGAAAGGATGACTATAAGATATTATGTTTATTACAGATACGTTCTGTCTTCTTAACAATCAATTTTTATAAAAAAAAAACATTTATTAAGTGTTCTTATGTTGTTTTGTTTTGTCCACTTTGATTGCTATATTTATTCGTCTAATTATCTAATTATTGTGCTAATAAGAATTTTTAGAACTTCCTGGTATTTTTAGATTGGTAGAGGAGAGAAGAAAAGAAGAGAAGATATAACATAGCACGATAAATAAACATAAAACATTATAAATAATAAATATTGAAGTTAGCCTAACTTATGATATACTTCTAAGTCTTGGAAGAGAGTTATAATTTGATCACTGGATAATAGGGAACTTGACCGAGTTACAACTGAATAATGCCACCCTAATTAACAATAATCCCGAGATAATTCGCAATTAATATCAATTGTATCGTGCAAATGATTATTGATCATCGTATTATGAATCCTCATATAAAATGGGATTACTGGTTTGTAGTAAAAATACGTGATGTGCGTCATATTATATCAAACAATTAAATATGGTAAATACAATGTCCACTTTTACTCGATTTTACTACACCAAACAGGTTTATTAAACTTTGGTACTATTACTTAGTTTACTACACTAACTTAAAAGTTTTCCAATGTTTGACATTTTAGTATTGATGGCGAGCGAATATGTTATTATATAAATTCGAACGTCAAACAAATAACCTATCTATTCCCTGAGCACGTTGTGTAGGTACCAAGACCTGTTATTTCCATCGCATGACAATGTACCGGTGGCAAGCGGGAGCACTACCCACGGTTTCAGATATCAGTTTCCACGAGTCATAAAAGGTATTATTCTAGACGTTGCAAGTCGAGCCGTCACGACGCTTGCTTGTCCGCACACGTGTTCTGTATTTTAACACCTGAATACCTTAAGCTACAAAGGTTGCCAGTTTTATGTATTCGACGACGTGTCAAGAATAAACATGCAAAATGGTCTACTTTCGAGTATAAATGAGGGAGGCGTGAGGGTTGACGCGACCTTTGACTTAAACAAAGGCGGCGGAATAATGTAGCCAGTGTGTAAAATGTTACGCGATTGACGTTAAAAATACGTGGCAGCGGGTAATGACGGGGAAACGTTATTATGTATAATACCTAATATTTTTATTGGGAAATGTAGGATTGCTCGCGGCTTCTTATTGTGCGCGGAGTGCCTAATGTATGTTCGTTAGGCGCACTCTACCGTGCTATAAAATGTTATCCGCGCTAACCTACCAATGCTACATTAACTTTGCTACTTTATATTTATTCTCCTTATAAATTGAGCACAGACTTTCGGTTATTCTTAGAATAACTGTCTTTAAGAAGGCAACTAAGAAATGTCGCAAACAGGAGAATTACACGGAATGATTAAGTTTTAAGTCTTTACGAAACCGATCCAATAATTTCCTTAAAACCGTTATAAAAAATCAGTAGAAAAAAAACACATTATTACATACATCATAATTTATTTTTTGTTCATTCAACTGTACATTCATTTATATGGGTTTTGTATGAGAATAGTAGCATCACCTTTGTACCTCCCAAAATTAAAGATAGCAAGTAAAAAAAATATTTGCCGAACAACCGTTATGTTAATTGGGGCAGGACCTTTGTCATTTCAGTGTTTAGTGGCACTTCGCACGCGTAGCTTTTTGAGAAAATTGTTATTGTAGTAGATTACTTACTAACTTAGAACCAGCTCCAAATTAATTAAATGTAACTATATTATTAAAAATGTTACCTCCTTAACATAGGCATGATTTGATGTGAAGTACTTTTCTTTGTAAGTATATTTACACATAACAAAAATATAATTAAATTACAATGTTTTGTCTAAACATTATTATTTAGATAAAATGATGATTTCTTCGAAAATCCTCAAAAGATTCAGGAGCTAATTTTATTAAGCAGATACCTACCTACTATATTTGAAACAGAAGAAAAACCGTCTTTATAAAATCTTCATCAAAATCGCTTTGTCGTCTTTAATTAAAGTTAATGTGAAGAAAGGGCAAACGTCAACGATGTTCTCAGATCATGCTCAACTCGACTCGGTGTGGCTTAAATGAAACCATTTATTTATGAAAGTGAATTATTGAACTTTTATTTATATTTTCTTTATATATTATTTCAGTTAGGGTGAAGTGTTTTGTGTTAAAGCTTTATTTATTTATATTTATAAAAAAAGCTACATTTTATAAAAACATATGAATATGCTCAAAATTGCATTCCATCAAGCAAAACAATATATGTATATACTGTCGTATAGTGGTCAAATTATTTTCGTACAATTAAATTTGAATAATCACAATCATCCCGAAAATATTTTACTTATATCACAGTGATTTTAGTGAATATAATACAACGATAATGAGAGGCCAAAAATACGGAAACAGTTATTTTATGGATAATTAATTTCAGATATGTATTTTAATGGATTATATATTGAATATTACATAATAAAAGCTTTATTTGAAATTAGTTTAATTAAGTTTGTTTTAAATATTGCATACATCGCAACTTGCTAAAAATACATGAACTAAAATTTTAAAACGACAAATTAAAACTATAAGTATATTAAAATAATAACACTTAAACGCTATTACAGCAAAAACCTGCATATATTCTCTGAATACCTTGAGCCATACATCAAAGTGTTTTGTGGGAAATTATTCTTTCGCGCGGACGCCGGTACTTTGTTTTTGCGATTAATTAAAATTAGTTGTGAAGAGGAATGTTCCGCGCTTTGTATACAAACTATTTAGTCTATAGAACAACATGGTAATAAAAATCTGCTTTTTGTTGCTTAATAAACGGTCAAAGTTTAAACATTCATATTACTGTTCGCGCGAATATTAGCATTTACATAGAAATAAGCATTTTAAAGCTAAGTATATCTTAACGTATTGTATGACGTTTGTAACGATTATTTCATTAATCATCAGTAGCCATAGGTTTTGCATAGACCCTAGACCAAGGAAATGTGTTAAATGTGAGACACTAAGACAGACATCACTTGAAAATATACTATGCTACGGAACATCGTCATATAACTTGGACTTGATGATTTGGAGACACACGAAACACTAACTTAATATTAAATACTATTAGTCCAAAGAAAACTGTTTCCCCTTCTACGATCGTACGTTCGCAAGCATTTACACGCGACAAAATCAAGTCCAAAATTCTTGTTGTAAGACAGCAAAAAATAGATTTCGACTTTACAAAGCGCTTCCCGAATTCTTTTGGTAATACACACTAAAGTTGCAATTGTTTATCAAAGCCGAGCTCACGACAAATTCGTGAGCCGTGACAGTGACTGATGCGGTGGCTTGCTTATTTATCTTTGCGCTGAAGGAACAAACGTTAAGGATAATTTAGGAATTTTTAAACGCAGAGGAAATATTTACTCTTTAAAGTGAATAATTAAGGGTCATTTTTCCTTTCTCTTTAGGGTTTTAATTGTTTACGTATTTATTGTTATTTTTAGGAGTAGCAAAGAGTGTTTTCTTTATGGATATGTTCTACTTGACCAAATTGTGGTGCGACTAAAAGCTCGAACGATGGGCCTTGATATGTATTTTATAACAACTACATATTCGCACCCAGAAAAGGATTTGTGACAAAAGAGAAAATAAAGTATGAAACAATAGCAGGCGGGAAGGGAAACCTGGTCCTCCTATACTATACATTACATACTTTAACTATCCTGCTAGTATTATAAATGTGAAACTTAATTCGAATGTATGTATGGATGATGATACCCTGGATTTAACACATAGGATACCTTATACCCCGGTATTGCCCGGGGATCTACACGGGTGAAACCAGGGCACGGCTGGCACAAGAATAATACTTAATGACTATGAAACAAATCGCGTCACAAACACAGCAGTAGGTACACGTGACATCGCGGCGAGCCTGTCCGCCGTGACACTGACGTCGGTCGCTGTAATTTAGCCCGCCCAATGGAGCGTGACGCGCCTCTTTATTCGACTGTCTTTACGTGGATATGTCTCATGTGCTGTGCGGTTAAAAGATTGTTTTGCTATAATACAAAACGAATCGGCGTAAATGTTAAATCTACGTATACGTGCGAAACAAATCGGGTTTGTTCGATCGACTGTAAGTCCAAAAGCGGTAAATTTGTAGACCACTCTGTTAC